>PNEQ01127209.1:26932-47190 GCA_003012365.1 Medauroidea extradentata | reverse complement strand
TACGAAAATATTTCCAAAATCTAATAGAGCAAGGGATTTATTTGACAGATTGTACTTGCAACTTTAGCTAACTTTTGCTGCTTCAGGTTCTATGCTAATTTGTGAATGTCTGTACATATTTTGCCTGTGTAGACCCGTATCAAACAACCATAGTTCACTCTTAACTGTATATTTCTATTTATTACTAGTGACCAGCTCGGGTAGGCGTATTTTGCGCGTTTGTGACCTAGAAGTGCAGAAGATACCAGGGTGATATGGCATGCGCATCACATCACATCCTAGCCTCTATGAGACATTCAGTTGTGACCATATCATATAACGACGAAGCATCGTAGATAGCAGCGTGTTCTACCCGCCTACAACTTTGTATAGATTCTGAAACAGGAGTTCCATATCTAGAAATGATGATGGGTTTTCTACCACGGAGGTTGCCTGGTGATATGAAACCACAACGTCCTCCGAGTCCACTGTTTTCCGCAGTATATTGATGATAGGACAACACAACACCCAGTCCTGAACCCACAGACGCAACTGTAATATTGACCTCCTGGCCGGGAATAGAACCCATGACCCTTGGCTCACCAGCCAGGAACTCTATCTACTTATTTCTATTTCAAAAATGTTAGGCTCCTTGACGAAGTCTCAAAATCGCTAACGAGCCAATCATCCTTCCCATGACAACTTTCTGATTAGACGATTCCCCAATTGAGACAGTTTTGTTGACTCTAACAATTGAAATGACTCGAACGGACAAACACAAATTCACGCCCAGACAGATCTGGAAATCGAACCCAGAACCCCTCGCACCAAAGTTGGCCGCTCAGCCAACTCAGCTACGGGGGATCAACTCCACTGAGCCTAACGGTCGACCTCCCGTAGCTCAGTTGGTTCAACGGCCGACTTTGGTGCGAGGGGTTATGAGTTCGATTACCAGGTCTAGCTGGGTGTGAATTTGTGTTTGTCCAAATGGTCTCAAAAGCTGTCTCTATAAACTTGGCTCACGAAAGTTACTCAGGGTTACTCAGATAAGGCACGATAAAGAAGGGGATGTTCGGTGCAGTGGTGATGCGGAAGCTACCGTCTCGCCACTGCACCAAACATTTAAAAAAAAAAAAAAAGGACCACACCTTAAAAGACCACGTAAAAAACTGGATTTTCGCAATTTCCGACCAAGAGAAATAAAACTTTAAAGATTCCTGGAGGACCTTAAATGGGTTTCCATACGTGTAGTGTTCTTTGAATGTTATTCCTAAGCAAACACCATTCACCCATGTTGAGAATTTTTCGAACAAACATCTATCGGCTGAAACTCTGCACACCACTCGGCGACCTAGTCAGGCAGTTACCTTAATGACAAGTGAGGTTGTAACTATTTTCTTATAATGATGAGCTACTGACTATTCTCTATTAGACCTACATCTTCCGACTACATTACGAAATATGTGGTCTGCGAAAATACTAATCAAACATTTTTTTTTTTTTTTTTTTTTTTTTTCAAATTTCTGAGGAAAATTTTTCATGAGTAACGTATTTCTCAAGAACGGACTCTGACGCCGAAATCTCGTACATTCAAATGTGGCGCAAGAGATCACACTTAACAAATCCATAATTCTGGGTAAATGTTTGTTCATAAAGTTGGCAAATATCAGTATCTAAGGATGCTGTTTTGTATTTTTTCCATATTGACTTTCAGAAACGTGTAGGTTCAAATTGGTGTTTTCAGCGTTAGTTCATCTCTCACACGCTCTTAAACTTTGTGAGAGCAAACAACTTCGCTCCGACTATATCCTTGTTCCGTTACCGAGCCCATGACTTGTCACTGAATAACAGGATGCTGAGGTACAGATCTACTCTGCCAGCTACTCCATCCTCCCTCCACCCTTTCCATCCTCTGTCGGCATAGAGATGTCATGATTACCCCGAGCCCGCATCTTGATTAATACGGGCCCATGATCAGACGAGCCTTTGACTGTAGGTCGGTAGTGTCTTACTGCTAATACAGATGCTCTTTGCTCCCTAAGTGCAGATTAGTGTGTTGCTTGGGAATACAAGCCAGATGTAGTAAATATTTTAATTATCGCCTGGGTGGTTTACTCCGCCGCCTCTGCACTGTAAAACACTTTCTAAAATGTTTAGGAAGTTATTATCCCAGACGCAGTATGGGACAGTTACCATACTTCCGTCTTGTAAATATGCAAACTTTTACATGTTACAATACAAGTCTGCTAACTTCAGGATACATTTACCTGTTTTATAGTTAGATTTAGGAGTGCTACCATGGATGTCTGGGAAACTATTCTACCATACCTACTTTCTTAGCGCTCCTATACGCACGTATGTCAAATTTACAAACTCCGTAACCAGAAGGGCTTTTTTCTTGTATTATATTTCTCAATGCTATGTGGTCACAAGTAGAAAATTTGTATTTTTATTTTACCAAAACTCATACTACTACCCTGCCGACACACATGGATACAATTATACAGGATGTCATATAATTCGCGGATGTGGACTGCACCACGTGTATAAGTGACCAAAACTATGCAGAAAATACTCTTTTCGTACAAAGTCGTCAGACCCTCGGTTTACGAGATAGATCCAAAATGCCTGTGAGCGGGAATGAAGAGTATGATGTCCGCACTGCCATGTCATTTTGCTCGTAAACTAATGGTCTGACGACTTTTTGCCAAAGATATTTTTTTCTGCTCAGTTTTAGTCACTCATTCACGTGGTGCAGTCCGTTTCTACGAACAACCTTACCTCACATTTCCACTTCCGTGGTTTTTCGGAGATTTAAAGTAAATTTTCTAAGGGTCTGACGACTTTTTACCAAAGAGTATTTTCTGCGTACTTTTGGTCTCTTATTCACTTGGTGCAGTCCACATCCGCGAATTACATGACATCCTGTATACGTCGATTAGTTGGTGTTTTCCTTCCATCGACACTCCAGCAGGTTGATACACCTCGCGTCTCGGCATAAAGTAAGCTTGGACTGATGTCGTCCATTATAACTTTGGTACAATTTTGTAAGAGCATTGTATGCGTGTATTTAATGGGTTCCGGAACCTCTAGTATATAAATATTTATATTCTAATTGTAATCTATATTTGAGTTGCAAGCGCACGTTTATATTGCATTTGGTGTATATTTGTTTGGTTGCTTTTAAAGATGTTGTGTGCAATAGCCGCTGTGGAGTGCTGGCGAGGCGGGCAGGCGGTGAACGATAGGGGAAGGTGGGAGCGTGTGTGGTGAGGCGCCTGGCCGCGGTAGTATGGACAAGGGAATAAGTGAGATGAGCGAGGCGGTCGGCTGTGACCATGAGGTCAGGAGTTACACTATGCTCTGTTCTTGGGAATCTTCGTATGACCTGACGTATAACCGTCGATTCTAAGAACATTTTGCTGAGATAGAGTTGGGGGCAGCATTTCTGAGTTTGATCGTTGCTGCGGGAGTTGAGCATGGTAGTTCACTCGTCGAGGAAACTTGCGAAGACGAGCCCGAGCGGATGTCTTGGATGGAAGGACCGTGTTGCTGGTCTACCGACGTCGACGCTGTCCGTTCTTCCCTTTACGAGGACCGCGAGAGGCTGTTATGAGTAACGACACGGCTGCTAGGTGGTCGAACTGGGGCGTGATTGGCCGTCAGTTCGTGGGCTGTCTTCAGTTGAGAAACGTCGGCAATGTACCAGGTAGGCGATGAAAAGGTTTATTGAGCTGCTGAATCAGTCAGCCGAACTAACTAGACTGCATCGCTTCTATTTCGCCCTGCCAGGTCTCCACCGGTCGGTCGTATCTTGCCTGTAGACTGTTGTTTCTACGCCGCTGAGGTTACAAAGTCATTGTGTAGTTTCTGGAATTACAAATGGAATAAGGGGGTTTGTTTACCTATGTATAATTCGGTTTCTGTGTTGGAAGTTTGCGCACGGAATTAAAGTATTTTTAAACCATCTGGACTTGTAATTGGCGAACTACTCCAAAGTATGCATTACTAATATGAGGGGCTACCTGTCTCAGTTAGATCTTGGAAGGTTGGGAGGGATATGTTGAGTGTAAAGGTTAAGGCAATCGTTACGTCACCCTTTCCTTCGGAACAGGGAAGCGTCACAAGGTTTGGCGCATAAAAAGAATTAACAAATTATTAAAGTTAATAAAATTTGTAATTATGTTCTTTCTAAAAAGAAGCAACACGTAAAAATTAGACGTTTTCTACAACTTGTTATGTTATATTGTTATCTATTTTAGCACAGCTGTTACCACGTTAGTTCACGACCCCTTATATCTTTAAAATGGGATAACATTGTAAAAATATAAGCTAAAGTACGTAGAAAACTTTTTTGTTCTTAACCCATCATGATAATGATGTGACGGTACAACACAAACGAAGCCCACCAAGACCATTCCATAAACAATGCTGCTTCGCGTCGTGTCTGTCCAGACACGTTCATTCCTATATATTTTTGTTCACAAAAAAAATTTATTACTCTAACTGTAATTCTAACAAATAGTCAGGAATTTAAAAATTCTATGTGATTTACTTACTGTCATTTCAGCGACCCATTCGGTCACTCATCAGGCCAACAGCACTAAACATTAAGTTCAGTTCACTTACATCATGGCATGCACGAACCAGGAGACTGCCTTGAGTGGATTTGCTTCTGACTCAAATGCCGTTCCCACAAATGTTCAAGAGTAAAATGGCCGAACTACGATATGTCACTTTTTTTAATACTTGATTACTTATATCAAGCAAATAACTTGATTACCTGAAAGGTGCAAAGAACATGAAATTTTTTTTAATTACTTTATTTCTCTTTTTCAACGGAAGAATTGACTGTATAAATTTACGTATGCTCTAAAAAATAGTTTGTAAATTTACCAGACGTGGGTATAGGAGCGCTAAGAAAGTAGGTATGGTAGAATAGTTTCCCAGACATCCATGGTAGAACTCATAAACCTTTTTATAAAGCAGTCAAATGTATACTGAAGTTACCAGACTTGTATTGTAACATGTAAAAGTTTGCATATTTACAAGGCAAAAGTATGGTAACTGTCCCATACTGCGTCTGGGATAATAACTTCCTAAACATTTCAGGACGTTATTTTACAGTGATTAATATTAACTCAAAACTTTGAACTAATTTGATGTATTCGTTTCTAAAATTTCACTAAGTGAAAAGTATAATTGAGAACAACAAATTCGGGAAAACAATGTAAAAAAATAATACAAATAATTAATTTTTTTTGTAACAACAAGCAAATCCCTCTTTTCCTAGAGTATTCAAGTTCGTCCTATATAAGAACATTATTAACTTATAACAAATATTTAATTGTACTAAACAAAGAAGGGAAAGCTCGTTGGAGTTTAAAATTATGACCTTCTGATTTTAATTTAGTTACAAAACCCATGGTTAATTAGTGCGGATATTATTATTTTTTAATTTAGACGGTACTATAACTAACGAACATATTTAAAATCCGTCTTATCTTCTAAGCACATTCCCTGTACTTGCAAGTATATACGTAAATAAAATGTTTTGCATTCCGATTAGAATATGTTTCCCACCAAACCCTTATTCTTGCTAATACCCTCGTAACACTTCTATTTTGCAATCCTTAGTGTTTTTGAGATGCTTACTCAGATGCTTTCAATCTGGCTGTTAATAGCCTATTTCTTCTCGTCTTATATGGGATTTTTCCCTCTCGTCGGCCAATTTGTCCAACTTCCGGGTACACGCGTGGGAAAGGAGAAGGAGGGGAGGGTGAATTCGTAGTAAGTAACATGACCGGGGTTCCTGTGGGGCCGTAACTGCAGGCGGCAAATGAATAAAATTTGCATTTGTTATGTTGGTACTGGGACGAGCTCCTGCATTTACCGCAGCCTAGCGTGAACTAATCGATATAAGCTTCCGTACTTTAAACAAAACGAAAGTCCACATTTAAATATTTTAGAACTTCAGACTGCTAAATGTTTTATTGTTTCTGGTTTTCTTATCTAAGTTATACACGGAGATCCACTCGAAGGCATTCGGAAAATTATACGTTTGGAATTCGTTGCGTCACGTTTTCTCTTTCCTCTCTGTTATTTAGTTGGTCGTTGTAAGTTTTGGGAACATGTCGAGAATTTTCAGTAAAATTCCACTGAGATCGCGGAGAGAATTGTTTTATATCATTATTTCTGCGGCATGTATATAAAACAGACGTTAAGTTTGTGACATTAAATTGGATATAAAACGATATCAGTTTCTCTCTACATATCAGTAAATTAAGCTACGTGTCACAGAGCGCATAGACTTCAAGGCCAGGTTAGAATGTGTACATACACATGGTTCTAGTTAGCCCGCAATTCCAGTATGTGCTTTTAGTACTGTAAATACTTAACTTACTTTATAATATATGAAAGAAATTTTGCTGTCATCAACTTAATTTGATGCTTGAAGTATTCTTAGAAATTATTATATGTAAACTTTTAATATTTTTTTTCCGAAAACGAGTAGTTTATAAGTACTTGTTCTATAATGTCAGCTATATTGTTGGTCACTTGCAAAATAGATATAATATCTTATTCGTTTGTGTCGAGATCCGGAGAGAGAAAATCAGTTGTTCATTTTAAGTAGTCGCGTATTTTAGTACGCAATTTATCATTACACACGCACATCCAAACAAACTTCCGCTGATGTCTTGCAACTTACTCACTCAAATATGCACACTAAAATTGTTTTCTTTAAACGAAGAAAGATTTTTTTTCTTTGAGTATATTCAGCTTGTGGTGAAGAAAAATTGCCTTGAAAAAAAATTTAATTTTATGTTTGATGTTACTACATTCTTTCTTTGCAATATTTTCTTTGAAAACAATGTAAGTTTATTTGTAGGAATAACTATAATTTGTGACCACAACTATGTTAACCATAAAAATTTCTGTTGAAGTATCTTAATAGTAACACAATTTTATGTTACCATTTACTGTAACCCGTAAACGAAAACTTTCTGTTCGGCAATCAATTTGCATTGGTACATTTTAAGCAAAAATTTTCTTTGCAGCAATAAACATTTAGCTTTGACAAAGAAAGTGTTTTAGAGTGTCGCAAAACACCACTGAATGCGACATATCAAACTGTGGTGATGGGGAATTAATGGAAATAGATATTAAATCATAAATCTGATGTAAACAAGTGGATGGATTACGTAGTAGCCAGCACAGGACTGCAAGGGGCACCTCTTGAAGCCGTGGTATGCCAGACTTAAAATTAACACGGGGAAGTTAATTAAGCTAAGAGAGGTTTAAACACGCCTGGAGTACAGTCCTCTCCCTACGACTGCTGAAGCCGTACTGGCGTCTTAACGTCGGCGAGGCGAACAACTCTTCGAGTGTTCTACCCTCCCTGCCCCCTTCACAACCATCCATCTCACCCGCAACTTTTACAGCGACCCTCGTGCAGACTGGAGGACTTCCCTCGAGCCTTGTTCCAGAAACTTGTTAGACTTCTGGGCAACAGCTCGAGTGGTTCTGTCGGGGCGAGTTCCCTCCCGCGTTTATTGACATCTCCCTACTGTGCTCGGCGAAATGGGGTTTCAGAACCCCTTCGAGGCTAGAGGTGGAGAAGTTGTGTTTCGTGCTAGCATAACTGTTTCCGCTGCCAAACTTGCTGTGTAGTTGGTGGCGCAGTATGCTTGATCAAAGATACACGATGATTCGATAATCATCATTTGTAGGCACCTTCCACTTAACAATTCTTGAGTAGAATTGGACGGTGTTAAGCATAAACCAGCTATGCGCCAATCGATAGTGTTAAGTAATACAGGTGAAAACGTTTTCAGTTTTCAAACCGTCTTGAAAAGTATTTTGGTACTGTAGCGTGTTCCGGATATTTCCATTATAAGACTAAAATATTACTATTTCTCGTAAGAATTATTCGAAGTTGAGAACCTTTAAAAACGTTTTTATTTACAACTAATAATTGGTTCGTAGCTGGTTGATGCATAACGCCTTCCAATTATTCTTGGAAATATTGTGTACAAATGATAAGATGTTTATATGACATGCGATAAGCGTCTCATATATTATCACACAAATAAAGTGTTTCAATGTGTTATGTTGATATTTTACAATCTTAATTTTGGTGCTCACTGTTTGTTTGTAAGAAAGTATTACGTTGCTTAAGACGTCTGCCTCCCTGGCTGCCGAATTACGATGCAGTATAGGTTTTGTTACATACTTTCCAGTAATAAATAATAGGGTCGTCCCTTAAAGTTGCATAGTTGCACTGATGTAACGGCAACACTGCGCGCAAGTTTAGCGCCTTGTGCTCAGGGGCGATGCTACACTAGACGCGCGCGTCTCGGTAGTTCTAACAGCTGCTTCGCGCTTAGCCAGGGTCTGCACCTGCACAGTGTAAAACCTGTCCAGGGAGGCGGAGTGCTTAAACTGGCTCTAATGATAAATGCTACTAAAGTTATGTTTATCCAAAATGTCAACGGATGTTTCACTTTAAGGGGGGTCGGTACCCCTCATCTTAGAATTCTTAATTTTCTGCTATAAGTTCCGTACAAAGAGATTTACCTAAATTTTCCGCCTGACAAGGCACATATAGTTACATCTTCAGTACCTTTCTTAATGTTTGATTAGTAACCTTCCTGGGGAAGGAAGTAGATTTTTTCTGTGGATAGTCACAAATGTAGTATAAGCACTAGTAGTCAGTAATACCGACTGTGTATAATGTGCGGAGCTATGTTGTGTGTCTTGTCGATGTGTTAAACACAATAGAAAATGTACAGGCCAAATTAGAAGCAGGAGTTCCCTTATTCCAAAATAGCGGGGCCTGATCCCTCTTTAAAGCTGCTGACTCCAAAGGCTACTGCCTGTCCAACACGTGCCACCTCCCCCCACCACCTTACAAGGGTCAATAAGGCCCCTCGCGAGCTGCTGTGCTCGGAGAGCGGACGAAACAGAAAATGTGCGGCCTTTCTGCGCGCATCTCATCCGGCGTTGTTCTCCCCCTCTGCCTTTCCCTCGTCCACGGCAGAACTGCTTCCGGGGCTGTGAGAGGGTTGCAGGGAGTGGAGAGAGGGTTGAAAGTTGTGTGGGGCCCTGGCTCCAGGGCTGCACCTCTCTCGCTCTCTCTCCCTCTATCTCCAGCGAGCCGACAAACGAGTCCCCGGAGTGCGGGGCGGCAGCCAGCATCTTATTTACTTTGGTCCCTTGCCAGCAGGGCGTAACTTTGCCGTGTGTGGCGCTAACGGCCTTCAAGGCCAAGTCTATCCCCACACTCTCAGGACCTTCACAGGACGAAGATGGGGCTCCACTTTACGGCAGTTCTAGACACACACTTTGAGAGAGGAGGGGCACAACGGGATACCCAATAAACTACAGCATTAAATTTAATACCACGCGAACAAAGTCGTTGGGCAACACCTAGTTTTTAATAACCAATAGTTTGGGAGTATATAAGGTGTAAATTAATGTGTACCTCAGTTATGCATGACATTTTAAATGCTTACATCTGGAGTGAGAAGGATATTTTTAATATTGATAATTTTTGGGATATCAAAAAATTATGTTCTCGCTGAAACTACTTTTGTGTCACTATGTTGTAAGTTTTATTGTTGTTATTATATATTTAATTCCTTTAGAACTGTATCCACTTAGACAAATTATTCTTAGTGAATAAATGGTAAAGTTAGATTCCGTTTATAAGTGGCTAGTATCATTCACAAAATCTTTTCAGTAAAGAGTCATCACATTTACGCAGATACAGAAATTTGTATATAAAATTATTAAATTTACAGTCAAATTAAAGAATTCTAACTTTAGTAACAAATAATTAACATAAAGTTATTCATAATTCAAGATTTATTAAATTGTCCACCGCTCTTATCTCAGGTCATTCTCTACGTCAGTTTAGGTCTTGAAAGAAAACTTTTAATTAAGTCAACAAAAACTTTTTAGAAAACCAAATAAGAATCAGTAATGCTAGCGATGCATTTAAACTAAAAAGCAAGGAAAGTTTAAACAGTTAGTTTAAATCGTTCTAAACGATAAGACTAATATTATTTTCAAAAAGTGTAACCCTCGTGGTACTTTGTGTTTTGGAAACCTCAGTGTCTGTAAAGGCATTATGTAATGGATTGTACAGTTACTTTCCGAACTCTGTTAGAAAATGATCACAGTAATGCTTGCCCATCGAGCTCCGTAGCTAAAACCCAAATCGACAAATGAAGAGTGTGATACTGAATGCGGTGGCCAAACACTAAGATGACGATTGCAGAAACGAGTCTGTAATATTTAGTTTAAGAATCCCGTTTCCGTTCATTCAGGGAGACTTAGAAAAAAATGTGCGTGCGGGAAACTTGCGAAGGAGTATTTTACCGAGTGACATTCTACAGCTGTTACCAAATACTCCAATGTCTTTCCTATTACTTGGACGGAATGTACACAGGTTTGCCCGCCTATGTAAGTACCTTCAGTTCGACACGTACTATTCGTTATACCTACATTGTTGTACAAGGTTAACCTATCTTCATTTATCTCAAGGGGTTATGTAAAAATCAGCAAATACATATTACAAAGGTATCAGAATTTCTTACTTTTGAACTATGAATACTAGTATGCATATTTTAGTCATACGTATTTGTTATCTAATATTTAAAATATCAACATTGTTTTAAGGAAGGGCACAGGGTTCATACAATAATAATTCACTGTTAGTAACATGTTCCAGAATTCTTTTAACGTAATAAACGCAAATATTTTCAATCTCTCAAGGGTGTCAAATTTATCACACAGTTTATTGATTACAGTTGTAGAAGCTCCAAGCAATAGCATATGTCATAATATGTTAGCAAATAATTCCGATAGATAAATATATTTTCAAAAGTCTTCAATAGTTATATCATGTAACGTACCAAACTCTAAGATCCAGTTTGTTTTTAATACATTTTTAGAACTATAGATTTTGATAGTAATATAGTTTTCTAATTTTCTTTATGTACAACATCTGCAATTTATCGCTACTTCTTAACAAGTGTAAACAATTCACTGCATCCACTTCCTTATTAATAACTTGCTCAAATCCTATAAAACACATTTAAATTAAATTTTAGCATACAAAATGCAACGTTATTTTTAATAAAGCGAAATCACTGAAACGTATTTATACAAACAATAAATGTTTTATTTCATAATCTAAGTTTACTAATGTTAGTATGTAAAACGAACAAACTAAGGATAATCGTAGTAACGAAAATTTAACTGGCAGTACCAATGATGATTTTCAAAATTATTATATTTTTTAATATCACGTTGTATATATTTACGGTACATAATTATGACAAAAATTGTATTACCATAAAATTCCAAAAACAATTATTTTACCGTCTGAAGTACTTCACAAGTGGCAATTTTTTTTACGTTTTGTTAGCACGATATAATTTTTGTTTAGTATATTCCAATGAACATTAACTAACGTTTTAGGTAAAACGCATATGATATAGTTACAAAAATTAACGATGAAAGCGTAAATTACATACTAGTAAGAATTAGGATACATGGAGTGAGAAAAATACTGCCGTAAATTGCTTCTCTTTCAAACAGTAATGTACACATCTTACAATATAATCTCCAAAGGTTTCTGCAAACTTCGATAGATGGAGGCCCCCTCAGTGATTAGGAAATATTCCAACAATTTAACTCTCGTTACGAAGTTTTTCGCTTTCTGAGAGAAGATTTTAAAATATGTAAGTAGAGCTGAAATTGAAATGAACTTCAAGAATAAATCTCACTGACGATAAGTTCATCCCATTAATGGATTAAGATCTCGCGGAGAAGAAAGATAACCATTTCGCCGTCGCAGCATAACGAAGGACGTCCATGTTACCCGGCCCGCTTCATTATCCCGCCTCGTAATGAGAGTTATGTCGGCCGTTACGAAGATGAAGTGTCCCTCAGGTGGGGCGAGCCAGCCACAATTAACATGGCCTCATCACTATTCATGACGTCATTATACCGCCAGCTTCTCAGCCCCGCCTCATTAGTGAACAGCGACGAAGCACAGCTCGCTGGGGGAACATAGCCCACTTCCACTTGCTCTGTGACGTTATTTCTTTGCTGATACACACTCCCGTGAAAGTAAAAAAAAAAACCTTACCTAGATAAGAGCAACGTTCGCTCTAGGAATATTTTTGCCATATTCGTATATGTAAAATAAAAAAAGTACATTATATCAGAACCACGTAAAGAGAATCTTGGGCTAAATTGGAGACGAAATTGTTAGTGGCAAAATGTTGTATGACGACGTTTTACATGCACAATGTGGCAACATAGCACTGTACTTAGTCCCTTCTTGCTCTCCATATATATCTTCCTTATCTTACTACTACAGTTATGACCTACATATTATCGGTCCAGGTTAAATACCGAGCAGTTCAACGTTTACTTGATGTAATATACATGAAATAGTACCTGGACGTGCAGTGTTGCCACACTGTGCACGTCAAATTCCGTCGTACAATATTTTGCCACTAATATTTTCGTCTCCAATGTAGGCAAGGATTCACGTTGTGTATGCTAATTGTACTGTTTTTCCTTGACATCCTGTTTATGTAAATTTTTTTATGTATGTATCATTTGCAATTTGGGGAAGCGTTGGCTGAGTAGTGCCAACCTCCGAACGTAATCGTCTGCGCACCGGCTTACGGTTCAATAGGTACAGGGTTCCATTCCCAGGTACGGCTGGGTGTAAATTTGTGTTCATCTGTCTTACTCCCCTCAATTAGTCTCCTGCATATGTCACTACGTAAGAGTCGCTGGCCATGCAGTTGTGCAGATGTGCTTGTAAACATGTCAAATATAAATAATGTTTTTAAAGACTTGCAGTTTACTGGTTACAGTCGTGGGATTCTGATGCAATGGTCGTTAGTTAGAATTTTTAAAATATAAAAAAAAAAGTGGTTAAACCTCTCTCCTTCCAAGAAAACGATCCGAGTTCGATTCCCCAATAGGTTGGTCTCCGATTTATAGAATGTGGGAAACTAGGTATACCCGGACCTCTCACGGTGAGAGTTGGCAATATGCTGCCGCCGTATTACGTAATCCAATAGATGATGCAAAATCAACCGCTTATCTACAGCATGCGGTTCTCTGGGCCAATTAGCATAATTACCTTACTTATTGGCATACAATTTATGGGAACACTAACGTAGCTTTGAGTGGTTGCCATATTATTTATTACCTTAATTGTAATAGGCCTATGTATGGGATGTATATTTCCGTGTTTGATGCGCTGAGACAGGGAGGCGATAAGGCTCATCGTGCCACACTCGGCAGTAACATATTCGCTTCTATTCGCTGCGTGCCAAACTTGCCTGCAGTGCTGGGTTCTACGGGACCTTACGCTGCTAACCTACAGTTTTATTTGGAAAGTATGAAGTTAGTTCCAATGCATGTTTCTAGTGTTGTATTTGATGAATCCAGTTGGTATTTGTGTACTTACTGTAGTCTGAAAAACATTTTAAGTAATTTTATATACGCAAAATCGTGTTTCTGATAAGCGTGCGTATTTTTAAAATTACACAATCATGTGTTAAAGTGTGCGTTCTTTCGCACATAAAGCTTCTGCGAGTATGTTTAGCGGTTTCGCGTAGAAAAGAATAAATGCGGAACACTACAGCAACATTCATACATCATGTACGTAATCCTCTTAGTGAAGAAGTATTAGACATTCTGTATTTTGTGAATTAGTAATTTAAAAGTCTAGCCATAAGTAACTGATTCATTTTGAACAACCAGCTAATAAAAATATGCAATCTGAAGCTTTAATCTTCGGCACACGTCTACAGCAACATATATGGTTTAATACTATTCAGTATGAAAAATCTAAATAAAAATTACACGTCAGTGAACACAGCGTGTTAAGAGGAGTCCTTCGCGGTGTCAAATTTCCACCTTTGACGCGTGGTAACAGCGTAGCGATAAGAGCCAGTGTACCACGCTTGACGAGAAGCATATCGCCTCTATTCGCAGCGCGCCAAACTGGCGTGCAAGGTTTCCGTTGTAGTCTTTTTACTGTGGGACTTTAAGCGATGACCCCAATATTTTATTTTTTAATATTTTGAAGTAAAGACCAACGCATGCTTCTCGTTTTGCACTTTACGAATTCAGGTAATATTTTCGGAGTTACAACAGTCTAAAAAACCCGTTTTTAGCCATTTTGAGAGGCCTGAATATCATGTTTCTAACAAGCGTGCTGCATTTTTGAAAAAATAGAAGCAGGTTTCTAGTGTGTGTTCTTTTCGTAGGCAAACATAATATGAATAACTTAAGCGGTTTCGCGTAAAAATGTATGCGCGTGACACACTGCAACGCCGTCCATGCGCCAGTCGAGGACTTCTCTTAAATAAAATAATTGTTATTGAAGCTTTGCGCATCTTATCAGAAAATGCTGCTTTTTTACTAACAAAAGGAAAATTTACATAGGTATAACGCTCAGATATATATGTATATAGTAATCGTAATGGTGCACCAACTATCCCTGTAATTTGACTTTCCCCCGTAGCACGAATGCTAGACAATCAGTGTTAATGTGGATTCCACGGTCCTCGCCTACATAATTCTGTACAGACAACCCGCATAGCATCATTGTTGTGCGGGTTGCGTAGCTGGGTTCCTTTGCCGCTAGGGGACATTCCCAAGCATTTTTTTGCGCGCGCGGAATGGACTGTTGAGGGGGAGAGGGAAGTTTATCAACGCTCTTGGTTCGCCGCAATACATCCTGGTTTGCATGATGCCCCTCTCACCCCTACAACACCCCGGCCCTTCACCAACCCCATTCTACGGTCACACAATCCGGGCTAGCTGTACAGTAATTACGTCGGGCGAGGTCGCTCCCCGTCTGTGAAATGCATGAGCGAATTGTGTACCAGTGCAGGGGTTGACGTTGGGAAACAAGAAACTCGGCGCTCTTTTTTGACCTTTGGTTGGAGGAGCTGTACAAATAAAACCTGTATTTTATCATAACAAGCCATTTTATAACGTAAGTTGTAAACTAGCGAGTAAACATGTCAACAAAGCGCGTTTAAGAAAATCTTAATATACATAATTATATTTAAATTAATTTAAAGAAATGTCATAGCATATTTTACGTATTTTCAATTGTGCTTAGTTGAGAAAGTAACGGAACTTGTCAGTGTTGTTGTGACCAATTGCTATTTTATTTAAAACAATGATCCACGCACCTAATATTGTCATTTTTTCGTACTGTTACTTCCGCGGTTAGTATCTTACATGTGACCGTAATTTCTTTTTCAGATTCTGGCGCAGATTTTGCCCTTAAAAAGCGTCTCATTTAGTAAATGAGACAGGGGCAATTATTTTGGTTCATGGTCCAATGGTGCAGTTAGAGGATTTTTTGTATGTTTTCGGCCTCACCCGACAATAGTTATTTACATCAAATTCTGAAGAATAGAGTTCCTGAAAATTGAATAAGTTAATTAATGAACGGCTCAGCTCCATTGTTTTTTACAAATTTATAGTTGTCAGTTTGTGTATCTGTAATAAAAGGGATCCATTCTAAATTACATGACCAAAACGGTATGATGTCTGACATATGATTCAGTTTCCAAATGTCTCAGCTGCAGAAGTATCTGTTACAACGGTGATTACTTTTTTGTGCGTAAGGTCGTGTATTATAGACAATAATAATGTATGCACTGGTGCATTTGTATTGTAGCTAATTTTCGTCGTTAGAGTTACATGTTATCTTCACTTTAAACACAGTCGTTTTCCAAATTGGTCAATTAGGTGACCTCAAAAACTTTTAAGGTTATAAATTTCGTATTACGTCTAATTTAAGCATTTGGTAAATTGTATATATGTGTAACTTAATAAAAAAACGTGTAACATTAAACAAATTTATCATTGGTTTGAAAATAACAGTTTCATGGTTCCTTATGAAAATTTATTTGTCATGTTACTGAGCCCTTTTATAAATGACAGATTCAATTAATAATGTATACAAACGTATACTGCAGATGTAGGATCATCTCATTGATAGCGACGTCATTGAACGCGATCAAACATCTCAGATGATCAAGAGCAGCATACATCTTCTGTATTGACGAAACATCCCTCCATTGGTCTGGAATGACTTCAGAAATCTATAGAAAAATTAGTCACAATGGCCGTGCCAGGAATCGAATACGGGTTATCCTGAGTGCGAGTCTAGGGATTTGTATTCACTTATCTACCTCGTTTCGTCTGATTGATGCAGCTTGTTAATAGTTTCTACTACGTTGCCTGTTTATCATATGTATTTATTAAGTAAGATGTTCAAAAAACGTTCATCTGCTTCCAGGCTAGAAATGTGACTGTGATATTCATTTCATTTCAACAACTGACTCACTAATAAACACAGGAATACAATAGGACAGAAGTGATTTCGGAAAACAATGGTACACCGAAATCAGAAATGTCTGGACAAGTTCCTTCTCCCCCTTAGTACAAGCCCATTGTGTTACCACTATAGCAGCTAGCTCAGTCAAAAATATAGGACAGCATGCTTTTAGCAAGGCGTTCTATGCGCTCGATGCCTGCCGCTGCTATTTTTTTTTTCAGAACGGCGTATTTTCTGCCTGGCCTTTGCTAATCGCAAAACCGTTTAGGCCGTTCCGTAAAAATGTGCGTGTAACATTATCACTAGGAGTGTTAACCCCCCCAGACGTTGTGCGCTAACTACAGAGTGGTGTACTCAGGATGAGAGCGACTATCCGTAGCGTGGCATCTCACTCTCTTCCAACGAACACCGGCGCAAAAGAGAGAGGACGAAAGAGAGGGAAGGTAGGCAAGAAATATTCACATGCAGGGGGGGAAAAAAGGTTCCACATCACTGCAGGTCGACACGGTAATTCCATCCGCATCGCGTGTACGCAGAATGGCTGGACGGTGTTCCATAATATATCCGCGATACATCACCACTCTCCATGCGGAATTTAAAAAAAAAACTCGCGTAACTTCTAGAACTGCAGAGTATAAATTATTTACGCAGTCCTTTTCCTTAAAATACAAATAATCGTGATTAACTGCAGCATGTACCTACCTGATAAAATGTAAGCATGCTTCATGGTTTATGTCGGTGTGTTGCCATAAATAATTGTGTATCAAGCAGCTAATTTTATGAAAGGAAACATGGTCGAGGGAAAGTAACAAACTATCCGTGTTTTATAAGACTTGAGAACTTTACAAACCTTCTGTATTTGGGTGACGATAAATACAATTCTAAAACTATGCGATAATATTTATGTACGCATATGACTGCAAAATTCCTGTGTTTATGAACGTGACGTTTATAACCAAACATTACAAACATTGTGAGGATTAAAATAATCGCCTTAAAAAAAAGAAAGATTTACGGAATTTAAAGCTAACATAAATTAAGGAGATCCTTTTACTTCATTTTTTCTTTATGAAATTAATATTAGCTTAGCATGTGCATTATTAAACCAGCTTACTTAAAGTTAATATTTGAATTCTGCTAAAAAATAATATTTCTTATTAACTGGGCAACACCCACGTACCGATAATACCTTATTTCCGTAATTTCTTATTTCAATCACAACTGTCATAAAATTGATAATAATTGCATAGTGAAATCCACTGCTAGTTAAATAGTGTCAGTAGTTTCGAAAGGATTTCTGAATATGTTTCGAGTATTAAAACCCACTTTGCATTATGAGATTTTAATAATTTTTGGGAAAACCTTTGCATATATTTTATAACGACACATTTTTTTTTCGTTCGCAAGACATATATTTGCAGCTTGTGAACATGTTTTAAGGAACTAGTTAACAATTAACATGCTGAACGTTTAATACATGTTACACAACGTTGCAGCTGTGAGAAATATCGAACAGTTACTTCAACAACGGGAGTTTACAAGTTCTGTATCATACCCGATCAACTATCACGCATAAGTTATGAGAAACTATAATTTTTTTAAGTAAAGCATCTATAATACTCTCAGTTTCTTCTTTTTTGCGTTGTCATCACTTTATGGTAATCCTTGTTCACTTTTCATATGTGAACCCATGTTGGATTTATTGATTATATTTTATTTTGGTTGATTTCAAATACCTATTTAGATTTGTAACTAGTACCCTTTTAAAATGCATTGCTTTGTAATCAACATGTTCTCAACATCTAACAAATAATTATAACGTAAATAGTCACATTGATTATTGGCAATAAATGCAGGGTGTTCGTGAAAGTATGTTACAAATTTTGCGAGAGGATTCCTTGTAAAAAAATGAGGTAAAGTTATGTAATGCTAGTTTATAGCTGTCGCAAATTTTAAGGGAGAGTTCGCGATTGAAAATTTATATTTATAACCAACATTGGTTTTAAATAACTAATGACATTCCGGGTGCCTCTTAATAACAAACTCTGCATCTGTAAAAAAAATTATTTCGAATACCTGTCATCTTCATTAAAAAAGCAGGGTTGCTCAAATATTCTGTGCATCATGTGTTGTCTGTCTGTAAGGCTCCACATTTCCTATGACAATTTTCCAGAAAACGGTTGATTTGAGGATGTTGCGACAAGGCGACCTTTTTTATTCACTGCAGCCACCTGCTATAAACTTTGTCGTTGAGGAGCCAAAAATTTAACGATAAAATTTATGTGTCATAGGAAGGCTTTGACCATCCACGTTATATACTGAAAGTGAAAAGTATACGAAACAATTTTTCACAGAATGTAGATCATGTTATCAAATTGCACCCGAAAATTCATTATTAATTTCTCCTTGTTTTCTTTTATTTACAGCTGTTGTTTTTCTATGTCTATTTTCGATTACGAATTTCCCTACTATGATTTGCGATAGACAAATACGTTTATTAAAATATTTTATATCATTTTTACGTGTAATCATCTCGTGAGGTTGGAAACATACTCTAGTGAACAAGGCATTTTCCTAATGATAAGAAACTATAAATATAAGTTTATTTTATTTGAATGCGAATAAAGTTATGATTAGTTAAGATCAAAATGAATTGTGATCCCCATCCCGCTTCATAAATTTTTGCAGTATATTTAATTCTAAATATTTGTCAGGACAGAGTTACTATTCTTTTAGCTAACTATCCGATTAAAGATGTTTTCTTAGTTAACTTGCAATACGAAAATATACAATTTGTCACGCTAAAATCGGACTGAACAGTAAAAACTAGTATATATAATTGTAAAAGTTATACACAGGCTGCCAACAAACGAACGCTTAATAATCACGCCACGCGAATAATAGGCTAAATTGCAGACGAATATGTTTGTGGCAAAATGTACGACAACATTTTACATGTACAATGTAGTAACACAGAATCGTAGTTAAGTCCCCTATCTTACTTACACTACCACTACAATTCCAACCTGCATATTATGGGTCCACATTAAAATCCTAAGCAGTTCAAGCGTGATACTGCATTAACTTGACGTAACAAACATAAAATAATACCCGGACGTGAAGCGCAAGCGGGAAATTTCTCCGTTCAGCGTTGCCACATTGTGCACGTAAAATGTCGTCGTACAACATTTTGCCACTTATATTTTCGTCTCAGATTTAGTCCAGGATTTACGAAGTGTGCTGTATTATACGTTTGTTTCTGGACCACATATACGTGTACACATACTCATATTGCAAAAGCACTATAAATAAGAGATCACATCCTTAATGAATGGGATTTGGGAAAAAATTAACAATTTGATACTCAATACACATTTATTTCTGATAATTTATAGTTGCCTGGCCCTTTTTAATATAAACAAAGCAAATTAAGTAACAATCAATGTTTATAGATAACGTACTCAAAATTGTACAACTAAGGTCAGACTGTATGTACAGTCATATATATTACTATTACTACAGTTTGTACAACCATTAAACAAAACTACACGAGCCTCCGCCATATCTGAAGTAAGAGGTCTTGAGAGTAGGCAGCTACTAAAATGATAATTCACATTTAAAATAGGGAAAAATATTCTTTTCTTTTCGTATCATAACTACAGGGACAAAAGTAAGAGGGAATTCAGACCATTTTCGTAAAGCCTATTCTAAACCATCGTATAAGAAAGAAGAAAAAAATACGGATATATATATATATTAATTTATATTTATTTATTTGTTTATGTATGAATGTGTGTATAAATAAACTTATTTATTTATGTATGCGCATTCATATATATATATATATATATATATATATATATATATATATATATGC
>PNEQ01127209.1:0-26832 GCA_003012365.1 Medauroidea extradentata | reverse complement strand
TAAAATATTATTTTTCCCAATTTTAAATGTGAATTATCATTTAAATTGAAGTACAAAGTTTTATGTTATTGGGAATTTGCTTGCATTACATTATATGTGTAATACTGAAATTTAAAACATAAATTACCAACAATTAAGTTATTGTTCATATTTCAGAATCATTTCATTTAATCTTTGCATGTAAAACAACTAATCTGCTACACATTGTTGGACACCATTATCTCTCTCCATGCCCTTCATTTGTGTAACTCTTTAATTTGGAATTAGAATTTATTGGTTTGTGGACATACGCCATTGCTCATGTTTCGTTGACCAAACTTGTATTGAAAGACAAAGTGACAAAATACAAAAAACGCACAAAGAAGCACAAAAAACAGAAGAAAAATAATCCCAGAGGAATTCCGTCAGGTTATATTTATTTATTTATTTACTTATTTACTTATTTATTTACAGGCAAGAATTCTAAAGATACAATTCAGTTAAGAATTCTTGCCTAAAATCTATCTAAAGTATCCTTGCTAAACAAAAAAAACCCTGACGGAATTTCTCTTTGATTGTTTTTCTGGTATTTTTTGTGCTTTTTTGTGCGTTTTTTGTACTTTGTCACTTTGTCTTTGAATACAAGTTTGGTCAACAAAACATTAGCAATGGCCTATGTCCACAAAATAATAAATTATAATTGCAAACTCCCATTACAACAAATATTTAAAAATCTCTTTCATTTGGTCTATACTCAGTTTGCCGCGTCGGCCTACACGACTGCGGCAGCGCGCTCGGGTGACGACAGACACACACGCACACACAGAGCAGAGAGTGGCTGTGGGATCGATACCCGCTCAGAGAGCGTGGATGCTACGGACGTCCGCAACACCTGTCCCGCCTCTTTCCTTCGCCCCCACCCCCTCCCCTTCATATCGTCTCTGCCGAACATAACCCCAGTGCACTTAACCATTAACTGGGTTTGCTGCGCACCACCCACAATATTTTTCCTATGCTAAGTGGTGAAATGTTTGTGATTATTACCTAAACAGAGTTAATATGTACGTTAATATTGGACGTACTAAAATACTCACAAGTGGAGACATCAATAAACAAACTGCAACTACATTTATGTGACTAGGCCTAAAGCCAGCAATTAGTAACTAAAAGACTTTAAAATTTGCTTGCCAAAATTTAATGCAATCAGATAAGATTTACAAATTAAGGACTTGACTCGAAAGAAATAATATCTGTGCTATTATAGTTAGGCCTACTTTACAAATTAGGAATCGCCTTTACCAATATTTTGAATTTTTGCTTAACTGATCAACACAGCATTGCCCGGCATCTCCGGTATTTTTGTTGTTCAGTTCCTCGCGCCACGTTATTTTATATAACTGTTGGTTTTATGCGACTTAGCAACATTCAGTGGCGTATATACGTGTGCCTTTACTATTAGCTCTGCAGAGCTAGGGTCCTGGTTTCAGCCCCCAGGTAGGCGGTGGTAATGTGCCAATATTGGCCATAAATTCATTTATTTATTTTAGCAAGTAAAACCCTTCTGTCTCTCTTGTACGTAATTTTTCTTGGTACTACAGTCCTAGTTATTATTTTGCTTCGGTTAAGCTCTATTTATTCTAATTGATTCACGTCATTTATGACACTTTTCCATATTTTGACATTTCTCTTCTGAGAAATGTGCCTGGCAGTTCCATTGTTCAGAGCTTTAAACCTACCTGGCTTCGTGGAAAAGCAGTTTCTGCAATTCTGTTTACAGACACACTTCTCAGAAGTGAACTGTCAAAATATTGAATCCTTATGTTAGGTACAGCATTCTCAAGCCAGCTACCTTACTTAAGTAGTCATTGTTGAAAACATTTGCTAAGCATTTCCTGGAAATATGTATTAGTTTCTGTGTCAACTAGCTCTGACGGCGTGACCTGTTTTTCTATTAAAAAAGTCGGTAGTTTAAAATTTGTACTTTAGTCAGCAACAACGTTTTCTAAACCCTGGACACTTCACAATGTTCTTAATGAAACGTAATAAGTTACTTGTTTTAAAATTACCAAACACAGGATGGCCTTCGACGTCTTTCAGTCCTGGTTATCGCTAACGTGATCTAGCATACACAGTGAAGCAATCAAGTTTATTTCTGAATGTTCGTAAAATGTTTATCCGTCACACAATGTTCATCGTACCCTCGGGGTGACGTAAATAACCGAAACAGTCGATTAAATGTTCGTAAACAATTGGGGACGGGCATTACGAGATAATGACGCTGCAGTGAAAAGTGAAACATTTGTAAAATAACACGTTAAACCGGTGGTAACAGTGAAAGGAAATTAATAATAAAAGTAGTAATGTACCCGTCATCACAAAGGGTTACATCACATCAATAGAATACCATTGTTACAACGGCAATGGTTCGCACGACCACGCTCACACCCCCCTTACCATCATGCTAGGGAACAATTCCCCTACCTCTCGTTTTCCCCCTGGGCGTGTCAATACAAAACAAATAATCCTCTCGTGTGTCTGTCGGCAAGCATGAAGATCGGAACAGTAAATGTTGTTTGAATTCTCTTTTGCTCGCGTCGATGGTGAGCAGGGAATGCGTTGGTATTTTCTGCATTTCCCGTATTCTGCATCATCAGTTTTCCCATTATAGTGACAACAATCTTTGTTGTACAATAAGTATTTAAATTTTCTGTTCACATAAATGGACGGTCCACAACCAAACACGTGTTTTTATATAAAAATACACACATGCTATGGAAAGCGCAGGGGAAACTGTTTTTTTTTTTTTTTTTTTTTATTTACAGCGTACAGCAAGTTATACAATCCCACAGTGACACAATCGTGATTAAAAGTCGGAATAAACCTTCTGGAATAAATGTACTCAAAAATTTTCAAACTTGTTATTTGTTCCTTGTAGTGAATCTCACCACCGCCTGACTAAGCACTAAATGAGCAAGAGCACAAATCATAAATTCCCTACCTTAACTTTTAAAATACATATTCTAATAAAGTATTTTACACTGTCTTACAAATACTCATTTTCTTTAACAAATATATTTTCTACCTAGTCTAAGAGGAAAAGTTCATCACATATTGCTGCTAAGAATTCATAACCAAGTTTATTGTAAAAGGTTTGATCTCTGTATATAACTGAATGACTAACTGACTGACTGACTGACACATCAAACTGCAGCCCAAATCACTGGACCTAGAATCGTGAACTTTTTCGCGTGGGTTCCTCTCAGTTCGTTGGCGAGCACTAAGAAGGGATTTTTCGAAATTCAACTTTTAAGGGGGTGAAAAGGGGTGGATTGTGTTTCCGAAGAATCTTCGATAGAGTTCGAACCCAACGGCCTATCATTGTGATTTTTAATTTAATAGGACACACATAAAATTCATATTGGCCAATTTAAGGACTTTTCGAAATTCAACATTTCAGGAGGTGAAAAGACCTAAAATGTGTTTCCAATTAACCATCGATATCATCGAATCCTTTGGAATAGAAAGTTGATTTTCACTTCAAAATGTTGTTTCCGTAAATACCTAAAAAGTAGTTTTAGAATTTTTTGATATTCGAGCCCCAAGCAAAGGGGCAAAATGTGTTTTTTATGAATTCACTATATCACTGAAACACTATTGACTATCGTCGTGATTTTTACTTCGAATGGTTACGTATACAAACGTCTACGACAGGACTCCAAGACGTTTCGAAACTCTTTAATTAAGGGGTTGAAAATACGTAAAATGTGTTTTCGATTATTCCTCAAAATCTATCGAACCAATCGAGATATCGAAGCGTTCTTTGTTTTATATTGATGCATTTGTAAATATCCAAAATACTGTTAAAATATATTTTCCGAATTTGGCCCCAAAGAGGTTAAATAAAAGGGTAAAGTGTGTTTTCGATCCACAATCGATATATATATATCCCATTGTTTTTACATAGCAACGTGATTTTTGTTTAAGATTGATGCTTACTCTAATACCTGAGAAGCCAATTCAGGAATTTTCAGAATTCCCCACCTAAGGTGGTGAAAAGCGTTGAAAAGTGATTAAATGTGTTTTTAATTAATCGTTATATATATATATATAGCCCGCTGGGTTCAAGATATATCGAACCCATCAACAAATTCAGTTTATTTTTGCTTCAGGATGATGATTACGTAAACGGCCGTAAAAAGGTTTCAAGATTTTTCAAAATTTGAACTCTCAGTACTGTACAAGAGTTTTATGTGATTTTTATTGAAGGATCGATTTTGCTTTGACTGAATGAGCTATCGTCGTGATATTAACTTGACTTGGATACTTAAATATTTAAGGTGTGAAATTAATATTTTTAGAAATTCAAGATTTAAAGCCAAAAAAAATTGTTTTCTATCAGTCGATCATACTTATCTAACTAGTAGAGATATTGAGGTGGTATGTATTCGCGTCAGAACTATTCTTAGGTAAGTACCTAAAAATTAATGTATGTTAATTTTTTTAATAACTTAAATAAATAGACAAATTTATTTGCGAACTTTCAAGGCAGACGATCCGAAAAGCGAGTTCGACCAGCGAGAAACAAATTATACAAGAGTTTCGTTCTACAGCTCTACCAAGACGCGGTGTTGTACAATCTCTATGAGCCCAGGAAATTAACATTTAATTTTTAAAAGTAGTTTTCATGAATAATTTTGACTTTTTCTGACGCAGATGTTTGTATCTTCGATCTATTGTTCGGGAAGTTTTGGGCTGAAATTAATTTTAAAGGCTGTGCAAACGTACCAGTCTGACACAGAAAAAAAACTGGAAGGCAGATGAAATTAGTGTAATTTGGATGAAGTCGTTCAAAAGTGATGAAAATGGATCATGCAGTCCACTATCTACTGAAGTTTCTCGACAGCATCAGCCCACACACACCATCTCACTAACCTCAAGGTTGTGGCACCAAATACGTTTATATTTCAGCGAAACATTATCTCGCCAAAATTCCTTAATGCCACTTAACTTCAAGTGAAAGTATTGAAAAACAAATATGGTATTGAAGGCACCATCGCCAATGGTTGTGTTTGAGGGAAATCAGTCTTAATACCACGTAAACTACGTATTTCATTCGATTAACCTCTTACATTTTACAGCTACCCCAGAACGTCAACTTTGCTGTGACTATAAATAAGGCCCAGGTGAGGTCGCTGTTAGTGACAGGTGTAAACTTAAGACCGCTTTTCGCGTGGACAGATATAGTTACTTATCTTGCTGCAGAGATAACTCAACTAGCAGATTTATCATTCCAACGCTTGATGACTGAACTAACTATTTGGTGTAATAATCAGTAACGGAATTGAACTCTACGTTGACGCAACAAGCAAAAAAATGTAATGATGTCATAACAGTAAAAATTGTCCACGTAAATGGATCAGATCCAGCCATTTTATATTCAGCTAATTTTCACAACAGGGCCATTTCAATATATTTTTACTTTGTTTTCTCTGCACAGCAGGAACGTAGCTTCTGAAATTACACATATCCCGGCTTTATAAACTTTTACCTAGGAACTGCTAGGAGGAAGTAAAAAATAAGTTTTTCATGGTGATGAAAATAGAAATTGTTTTGGCTAAAGTAGTCATCATTACCAACTTAAGCAATTTTTCCTTTTTACTTGTTGAAGCCTGACTATTATATACGGTTCCCTTGGCACAGAAAAAAATTTCTGAACTTTTTAAGAAAAAATTGTAAACTTTACAGGAAATGTTTGGAATTGTACACAGGTCTGTATATTTACAAACATTTCTGTGCATTTAAAAACAAACTTTGTGTATTCACAACTTGATTGTTACACAACTCACAACATGTGTATGATATGACAAAAAAAAATTAGCAAACAGATTTCAAAATTTTTTTGTAAAAAAAAAAATCTTTGTAAAATCAGACAGGTCTTCGAAGGTAACTTTGTTTATCATCGAACAATCTGTCAATAAATTTGTATTCCTCTAGTGCCCTCAGGTAATTGGACCATTTAGACCATATTAAATGACCTGTGGCAGTCTTGTTGTAATGCCAGGTCTGAAAAATGTTTTGAAATTAATTTACAAGCATTGTCTTGTAAAAGTATAATTTTTCACTTTGTGCTAACTAATTAACGTTCCAGAGGGCTGAGTTTGCCACTCGAGAGAAATGTTAGTTTGTTTATGAACACTGCCTGGTGTTGCGAATCGTCTTGTCGGAGGCACGGTGTTACGTCACACGTACCTAAACGTATGGTATAAATAATTGCGGATTAAAACTGGCCCTCGGATGTGCTCGGCCACAAAGACCTCATTAAAAATTTGCAAACAAATTAACTGGCTTAATCTTGATAACTCGAACTCTCGCTCTTCGAGTCAGCCTGCCTCGTGCCTCCCTCCGCGGAGCCATTACTCACCAAAAAAGACAACTTTAATCCGTTAATCGCAACTGCGTGGACTCTGTGGACTCTCGCACTTTCACTTCTGACCCTCGCGGGTTCTCCTCGCGAAATCCTCATTTACCAAAAACTCACCCATTCTATGAGGAGAATTTAGTTCTCTCATCGCAGCAAGCGATCCATCAACCTTGCAGATTCTGTCACTAGAGCCAGTGATTTTTGGTGAAAAGAATTCTGCAACTTTTGTTTCAACATCTTATGTGCACATCTGTTTCTCTGCTTCACGGTCAGTGATTGGATGTTTGTGACTTTCGGCCTCTTGGAGTCCTACTCGCAAATTACAAACGTGCGGTGTTGTGGTAACATTGTTCTGATTGGTGTATTCAAATGAGCCACGCCTCTGTCCTATTCTATTTTGCCAATAATACGAACCAGAATTGCAGATGTGCACATAAGACATTGAAACAGGTTGTTACAAAATTCTTTTCACCACAAATCACTGGCTCTATCTATCACTAAGGACCGAGCGAGGTAGGACAACGGTAACACGTTGGACACTCATTTAGGAACACCCGTGTTCGATCCCCGACTCCGACCATCCTGATTTCGAATTTTCATGATTTCCCGAAGTCGCTCCAAGCAAATGCTGGAATGGTTCCTTAACAAAGGCCATCGTCGACTCCTCCCCTAGCTCCTGCCATAGTACCAAGATGTGTCCTAACATCTCTAGTGACCTCCCTGCCGACGAGACGAAAAGCCCGCTTACCTTACATATTACTTTGGCAACACTGCTTTGACAATGAATCTCGTCTCCAGGCAGCGTCGCTGTTTATGTGCATTCTCTTCTGCCAACTGTATGAATACATTTCAAACTAAAGAACCGTGGTTGGCGCAGTGGCTCAAGGAATTTCACGTGGAAATAATTCATTATTTTACATTAGCACGCCATAGTGATCGCTTTATAGACGTTACATGTGACTACATTTTCCACTTGTAAAATGTTTTAACTCTCATAATTTCCCCGTAGTGACATGGCAGTTTTAAGTTACGGAAACATGGTAATAACAAAAACCAAGTGTCTTATTCTAATGAAATAATTTACAATGAAATTAGATATTATGGGCAATATACTAAAATTTTTAAAACACGCAATGAGAATACTGTGTACATTTTTAAAAAATATGAAAATGATGACAATTTACTTTATTTTTGGCAAATTAAAAAATACTAAAGGACTGTTGTGTGTTTTTAAATATTTTAGCATATTTCCCATAATTTCTCATTTCAGTGTAAATTATTTCATTCGATTAAGTCCCGTGGTTTTTGTTATTACTATGTCCCCGTAACTTGGGAATTCTGACTTTGGCATGACGCTATGGAAATACTGTGGGAGCTAAAATTGTTTACGAGTGGAAAAATGCAGTCGCAAGTAACGTCTATAAAACGAACACTATGTCGCGCAAATATAAAAGTTTGCGTTTTTGCCACGTGAACGCCCTTAAACCACTGCGCCAATCACGGCCCCTCCGACCAAGGCGTTCCTGGTTCGGGTCTCGACGGTGCCTGACCCCGGACGTACACGTGTGGGAATATTGCAGGACAATGCCGCTAGTCGGCGGGTTTTCTCGTGGATCTCCAGTCCCCCCCCATCCGGTCATCCCGGCACTTTTCCATTTAACGGCCACATTCCACGCCATCTTTCTAGGCAAGCAGATTACTACGGGCTTACAGTCACTTGTTTGCATCCGGGCTGCAATACCCTGGCCCTCGGGTGACTCCCTCGTGCTATATTTATTTATTTACTTTTATAATTTATATAATTATCGTTCTACCCAAAATACCATAATATTCACTCCATTTATGTTGTAACCTTGAAGCTGGCTCTGATTTGCACTCTATTGATAGTTTAGGCAATTGACCTTCTGTGGCAGAGTAGTTCTTGGGATTCTTCCTAGGTTGTAACACATACGCCGAAATTGACAGCGTACGGGTCCACTTTAACCGAAGGTCCACAATACCCGAAGTTCCTCTATCCGTGGCCTTAACGAACAAATAAACACTTGTAACAAGAGAACAGGCTTCATTATAAGAATGTAAAAAGTCTCGTTAATAGCAGCCATGTTTTTTCCTAGTGCCCTCGAATTTAAATCGAATCGAATTTTCTGACTGGTTAGAGCTCACGAAAACAAAGCCACAAGAGAAAAATCACTGACGCACGACATTAGTTCGACCAGTAGCTTCGTGTACGAGCAATAAGAGGTGCAACATACCATTTTCAGTACACGGATACTCGTATACGAATTTTACCATTCGGGAATTCTTCGTATACTGATGTTCCCGTGATTTTTTAAGCATACACTCACAGGTCCCGATGTACGAAACTCTTGTGACCCCCCCGGCCCCTTTTTTTTTCATCCCTTCTTGATCAACACAAGATACGAACCATTTGTTTAACAATAGTTTTTTTAAGCGATGATATGTTCCATAATACTGTAGTTTGAATTTATTTACACCCGTCCATACAACTCTGCATGTAACACTTGCTTTAAATTTATGAAACACAATATTGTAAAATTATTTATTACGAATTTTAATGTTCTTTAACCACTGTTGACTATGCTGGCAAACAAATAAAGACAGCAATTTAAAAATTTTATTATTTCCATTGTTTCACTGAGGTTTAAAGACCCAACCACACACAAAATAAAACCATTTTCTACTGTAGATATTCTCGAGGCTGTCAAATTTAGTAAAGTTAGGCCTACGCGTAAAATTCAAACCTAAAACATTTCCAAAATAAATTAAAATCACTGGTCATACGGCAAGGCAACGTAACCTACAACTATAATTTCCCCGGTATTTCATCTCAAAACGAATGACGTCAATAAACTTAAAATATTTTAAGGTAAGACTGTGTATTTCTTGTATAATACGTAAGAGAGATTCCTTAAATATAATTACAGCAAAAATATTCTAACTTTACGTACAACATAAATTCATAATCAATAATAAGCAATCTTCTCCGTGAAAATAAAATAAAGTACTAAGTTTTTTTTCTACTACATTTAGTAGAGAAAATTTTAACCCGAATTGTTTGAAAAGTAACTCATAAGACGTTTTGGTCACGTCAAGGCTAACGGCCATTTAGAAATTAATGCTTTGTTTTACCCGGTTATTTAATTTGAAGAAAGTCTTTTGAATGAACTAATGTGCGACATATCAATTAAGAAACCCCTCTTAGCATTTTGCTGTAAAATCAAATTAAAACGTTAAAACCATATGTCTGGTTATATACCACCATCGAACTAGTTCATTTGATGAAAATAAACCGCAAACAATACATTCCAATATAGTGCCGATATAAATTAAATTCCATTTATAAAGTGTTGTATGCAAGTATCTGTGTTCAGTTTCAGTGGTCATTTCATCCTAATTATATTAGCACTTCTTTTGGGAGGAAAAATAACAGTGGAATTAGTTATTTTATACTTACTGTCTAAATATTGCAAACTGTTGAATATCATTTATCACTAAATAAGACTAAAGTATATCATAAAATGTTAACTAATTAATGGAAATTAGTGGAAGAAATCCAAATTGACAATTCGTTTATCTAATGTACTATACTTTTAGGCATTATAGTAAAAGTTCCCTTTGTGCGTGAAAAAATTTCATTACAAAGTTAATATTTCTGAAATATATGTGAATAGAATGCTATATATACATAACACTTATTTCACATTCTTACGTTATTTGAAAGATTTCAATTTACATTTATTGTGAATTAATTACGATTCTGAATTTCTCATTTATAAAGGAATTCAGTTTACTTATAAACTTATGACGAGATATAACGTATTTTTCATCTTTGTGGTTGCCCTTGCCTGTAGCAAGTACTTTCAATATCACAGTGTTTCAGAATTTAACCGAGGAGAGAGGTCGTACTGCACAACGTATTGACATTTGGAACATATGGTCCGCGGAGCCGACTAACGGCCTATTTGACTCCACTCGACCATTCGTATTGTGATACATCAGGTCGCTGTTGTATGAAACCATCAGTACATAAACTTGGTTTACTAGAGTTGTAGCCGGTTGTCACTTGATACTAAACACGCACGGGACATTCGAACGGATACAGCGGAATTACACTGTAAAAATATTATTTCTAAACATACTATACCGATTTATAGGAGTAAAGAAAGGGGGTACGGTAAAAAAAATTTTGCATAGGCTTATATATCCGTGGTAGATTTCCTATAAATTTTTAAGGAATAGTCAAATGTATATTATTGTCACCAGACTTACACAATTACTGTGTTCGGTCTGCTTACGAGCTGAACTATGGCAATTGTCACAAACAGTGTAGCTACGGGTTAAGGGCACGGTTCACATTAGTTTTCAACGTCTTGTTTTATTTTTATAATTGCATCAGACTTTTTTTTTATTTTATACATAAATTGTGATTAAATCTTCCTCTTAGTAAATTTGTGTATTTCTCATAGTTTTTGCGTAGTGAGTCGTAAACGTCAAAATTTGCAATTTACGGTTTTATGTGCGCCACTAAAACCAACTGACATACCAAACTGAAAATATTCACAGTTCAACAATGTCAACAATGTTGTTGACATACATAAAAACTAAAAAAAAATAAAATGTGTTTGTATTTAATAAAATTTTCTAAAATTTGGAGTGAAAATTCAAAATTTTCAACATTATTTTTAAATACAATAATATATATTTTTTATGTGCGACAAGTTATAGCCTACAGCATTGTTATACACTGTGATTTACAGCATCAGTTGAAACGTAACTTAGAAAAATAAGCAAAATATAAATATAAGAACAAAGTTACACTAATAGAGGAGACTGTGACTAGAGACCGGAATAGATTCATATTTATTATTACGTATTTTCTATTAATACTAGCCTTTGTCTTGAAGTTTAGATATTCCTATATGTACTTCAGTGTATGTTAGTAAAACTCGCTGTGCTGTCTACCTTCTCTATTAAACTTGACAAAAGATAAACACGCGTCATATGAAAACAAATCGTATGTTTCGAAAGCAACAATGGGTATATCTATATTGTAGTCTGTCTCATGTAACTTTACCGTATTTTGACATTTCTCTACTTATAGTTGTGTCCGACAGTTCTATTGTTTGGAGCTTTAAACCTACCTGTATTCCTGGAAAAACATGGTCCCCGCAGGCCTGTGTACAGACACACTTCTCAGAAGTGAAGTGTCAACATACGGAATACTTACATGAGATAGACTATACGTGGTTAGATTAAGTATAGTTGTAACTGGTGTGAAAATATACTTTGAGTTACATGTAATTTTCTCTACGACATTTAAATTTAATTATTATATCTTACACTAAAACAATGTGTCGCAGGCTGTAAAAAAATACAATATTGCAGTCTCTAATGAACATTTATGTTAAAGCTGATCCAAAAAAAGTTCCATGATTGTAAATTATTTTGATATGGCTATATGAAAAAACCGTTCCTTTTTTTTAATACTGTTCAACTCTTCTGTCATGAGCTAATTCATCTCATTAGCTCCCAGTTCGCCTTCTCAGCCCGTATTTACGGAGTGGAAGTCGTGAACCTGGTTTTTTTATTGCGAGAGAAGGGTTGAAGGCGACAGTATTTATTTTCCGACCAGTGTGCAGTCGCGTGCCTAGCTAACCCTCATTCGCGCGTGTTTGTCTTTGCCTTTCTAGAAGCTTCGCACCATCCCTTTTAGGGCTGCCGTACCCTCCTCCCCTCGTTCTTGTGGGGTCCCGTGGGTCTGGCCTGGAGAGTGACTCTTGGGATGTAGGGGTGGGGTAGTGGGGTTGTGTGCAGACGTGTGAGGGGTGCGCGCCCTTAGGAATGTCCTGGGGACGTCCTCTAGGAGCGCCGCAAGGCGTCGGGGGTGGTTGAGTAGGGTGGCGGGGGGAAATGTGGGAACGTGAAGTGGTAGGAGGAAGAGTAGATATGCCGGGACTGTGAATGTAGAGGGGAGATATTAGACACCTCGTCGACTACTGCGCATTCTTCAGCGCGCAGATGTGGCGGTGGAATGTTCTCGAAGGCCGGGGTAGGGATGGTTACTGAGGAATGGGAACCCTCACCAGACGTGCGCTGCTTGTTCGATGTATCTCGGAAGCTGCCGTACCCATCCCTTCAACCCTTACAAACGTACGTGAAACCGGGCACACGAGGGTAAAAGCGTTTCATGCAGCGTCCCCGAGAGACTCTCCAGCCGACATATCCAACCCCGCCCGGGTGAAAACAGCATACTAACTAGCTCCGAGTTGCTTCACCGCGGTGAGGCAGATGAGTTGTGTCTGCTGTTGGTGTAACTTAGCTACAGCTATGCGTTGTTCCTATCGTGTAGTGTTTCCTTTCCAACTACTATGCCTTGCGACGTATTAACTGTGCACTAAATACACACGTTGTTTTGTTTTATTTCAAACATCTCGCTATCAGTCAAAAGTAGGGATGGCGATATATTGTGGGAAAAGTTAAGCTTCGATGTAATGTTTTCATTTTTGAAGCTTTCCTTTCGTTACTGGATGGTCAAACTGTTAAGGAAGGCAGTTAATAAAACGTGTTAGTAAAATTAAGTAATTTAAAACAAGACGAAATCACATCCTGTGAATAAAATATTAATTTTAATAATATTTATTTATAAAATTATTATTTTTTATTAATTTTCTTGCACGAGTGTATAAGAACATTCCCTAGCCTGGTACAGGACTTGGAAATATAACTTGCTGGAAATGTGTGCATTTCTGCACACATTCTTCATATTGTTTGGTAAACAAAATACGAATTTTTCGAGGCATGATGCATAAGGAGTGAAAAGTTGTTTGATGCATACTACGTACAATATTATGTATCAGTTCCTTCTAGAGTATACCAAGATTTGCAAGTGGCTCTGTTATCACAAAGATGACTAATACTTGAAATACCACTACATACACGTGTTCACTTGAAATGTGAGAAAATTAAGGGGTTTATAGATTATTCACAAATGTAAAATAATATTTGTTCCAATTTTCACAAATTTGTATTTTTCGAAGTAACAAAAAATTTTATAACAACACAGTAAACGTAACGGTAAGAGCAAATGCGGTTTAGGCAGTATGGGTACTCCAGAAAAACAAATTATTTTAAATAAAAAATATTGTATAATTTGAATACAAAAAATTGTAGCCCCTATAATGTGAGACCTGGGGCAAATTCCCGAGACACCCAAACCCTAGTCTACCTTGCTTCGTTTTCTGATACAAGCAATTATTCATTTTATGAATAAAATAAATCATGGAATTTCCCTTACTCTCGTCAAGTAACTGTTCTGTTTACTAATTGAAAGTGTAAGGTAAGTGTGTTTTGTGTCTCAACAACGATGTTATTAGAGCCGGTGACTCACAACTCGATACACGGACATGAACAGGAGAAGGAAGCGGCCGTGGCGTTTGTCTATACAGCATCCCGGTATTCGTTTGTAATGATTTTAAGAAGCCGTGGCAAACCGAAATTATAATGGCCGGAGCCTGGAATCTAACCCAGATATCTTCTTCCCTTTTATGTAAAGTAAGTATACTTCAGTGTTTACATTTCGCGGCTTTGATAAATAAATCCATCCCTCCCATTCTAATTCATTTTCTCGCTAGAAAGGTTATGTATATTAATTAACATATATGCGTATGTAATACCTAAGACACTATTAAGTAAATTGTTTAGTAAACAAAACATGTGTTCTGAATAATCGGGTCACATTTACTGCAACAAATCTGAAAGTTTTACTTATTTGGATTTTCTGCCCAGTATTTAAATCTACTCTAACAACTTACATAGTAACTATATATAGCATCGTTATAATATACTTATGTGACAAAACATGAACTTTTAAAACAAACAGTGCTATAAAATCACATAAGCAGCATCTAGTATTTTTGTTCTATTATAGAAGGCGATATTCAACATTGGTAAATGATTTCTGCTTGGATTAAAGGATAAATAAACGGAACGCGTATTTGCGCCATTTAATATTTTCTACTTTTTTAGTAGGCCTAAGTCTTTTTTTCACGCGAAAAAAAGTTCAAAATAGATATTCGTTGTCATAAAAGGGTATGGACACCCTGGGTGAAAATATTTTTTAAAATATTTGCTCGTTAAAGGATGACTGCACGCGTGTTCAGTGATATGCACATAAAGGCTTCACTGAGGTGTAATGTGTGTGCTTGGGTCACCCTTACCGCTTCAGTGTTTCTAGGACTCTTAGGCCACAGACACGGAAGCGAAGCATATTGTAGTCTCAGCTCGCAACATCTCGTAGCACATTAATTACGTGCAATGCATTAAACGAGCGAACAGTGTTTTGTCGCACTGTGAATTAGTTTTTTTGAAAATTTAAGCGCTAACTTTAAACTTCTAGTTATAAAGCATTTGTAATAAAATTCACCCACGAGCCTTCACAAAGAAAATAATTGGTTCACTCAACCGTATATATGTTCGTATATGGCCTAGCGTCTAGCAGTTGAATTAACCAAATACCTAGTCGCCTGGCAGCTTTTGTTATTCGTACAGCAGGATTTAGTCCATATTGTCAGAGTAAAGCCGTTATTTCATTTGGTTTTGCTTTTTTTTAGACAAAAAAAATTTTGGTGGATCGAATGTTTCTTGTTTCGCCATATACTAACGCATTTGTGATTGACTGTACCAAACCTTCTTCTCTGTATAGTTCCGTACTTTTCTGAGTAATGCCAAAGTAGATGCTGTAGTGTGAAAAGGGCGTATTTTGTCGTGTTGGAAGTCCCATTAATAATGACTTGAGGGCGTTCAAGTGGGGAAAATCGTAATTTTATATTTGTATGAAATAGCGTCAGTTACTTGGGAGTACATTTCTCTCTTACGAAAAAAAAAAAAAAAAAAAAAAAAAAAGAAAAAAAAAGCTTAACCAGTTTTCCCATAATGTCACTTCAAAGCCAAAATTTGCACATTTGAGTTATTATAAGCCGCAAAAACCAATCAAAATAAATAGATTTAAAAATTCGCACTGAAACTGCATGTCACGGGCACGGCCGTAAAAGAGCAGGTCTGGACACTCGCCTGGAAACTTGACCCCCTAGTTGTTTGGCTGCAGTTCACCAAGTTACCGAGAATGCTATACATTTTTGGCGCTGTAATCTGGGCGGTCGTACTCAAAACTCCGCCCTTTTCCCTCCCAATAAGATAAACAATTTATCAAAACGTATTTTTTATCAATTTATGAAATACTTCCTTCGCTCACAATTTCAAATCATGGCTCCAGAAATCTTTATTTACTTTATAATGTTAACAATGGAAAAAAAGTGGACGGAGTTTGAGCCCGACTGCCCTGACTGCAGCGCCAAAGATGCACTGTTGTGCGGTAACTTGGTGAACTGCAGCCAAACAAGGGGGTCAAGCAAAATACATTGGTAGATAGGCGAGTGTCCAGACCTGCACTTCTACGACCGTGGTCACGGGCTACTGCTGGACATGTTTTGAAATCCTTTACAAATTATTTTTGTATTTTAAAACATTTCCGAAATCTTGAATTTTTTCCTCTTGTATCGATTTTTATAAATACCGAAATATTTTGTAATCGATTGTAAAACATAATGACCCGTAACATGTAGTTTCAGTGTGAATTTTTAAATTTATTTATGTTCGTTGGTTTCTGGCTTGTGAGAACTAAAAACGCGCAAATATTGACTTTGAAGTGCCATTATGGGAAAACTTTTTTTTTTTTTTTTTGCTAGAGGAAAATGTACTCCTAAGTAACTTCTACGAAACTAACGCTATTTCCTAAAAATATAAAATTACGATTTTTGCCCACTTGGACGCCTTCAAAGCATGCTGTCACTTAGATGTACTCATATGCCCGCATTATAGAGTTTGCTCAAAGTGTGGTGCCCTAGAAATATTGTTGATATTTTTACTACGTATACAAATATACACTAACGCAGCTGAAGCCGTAGGTCACATTTCCTAGTGACGCAATTCCCTGGTAGCCGGACCGTAAGTGATCTATGTAATGTTTATGTTAAAATGGAAACAGTAATATACAATAATATTTCCGTGGTTCATTTGAAATTTGGTCAGTTGGTGGCGAACTGTCGTGCCGAGGACGGAAGGGAGAGTCCATTGAAACCAGTCGCCACAGCAACACGGATGTCGTCGTGACAGATGTGACGCGCGCCAGACACAATCGAAATCGACTCGCAATGAGGGTTGCCCGGGTCACGCGAATGTCGGTTGTCCGTGATTGGTGGGATGTGCCCCGGACCCCAGCCAATGTCATCCCGTTGTTGTTACAGCGTCGAACGTCCGGTTATCTGGTCCTGATTTCCGCTAACACCATTCCCCGTTCATTGCTGCCGGAAAATTCCGTGAAAAAACTTGCACGTTGACTGAAAAGTTATCAGTATTTTATTCATGGCTTCCGTAATTTGAATTTACTGTTGTTTGATACGAATGTTGGTCCTAAAAGTTGAAGGTTTTAGTTAAAACTACTTTTTTTTTTCTAAATATATCCATTTCTCTCTTCTCCTAGTGTTAAAAGGTACCGTTGAAGGATTGACGCAGACTTAATTTCTAAAATTTTCACGAAAAAAAAAAAAGTTCCTTAACTTTATGAACATTTCTAAACATTAATTTTCTGGTAATTTACGTAATTTCACGAAAACGTTTTATGTGTTTTAACCCCTCACTTCCCGCAACTACGGTAAACATTTCCGTGGTAATTGTTCACATTTCACTTAGAACTTATTGATGATCGACTGTTTAAACTTCGAATTACTGTATTTGTGTCACATTTTATATTTCAATAATGTTCAATCAAATTAGACCTGTTTTGAAGTTGTTGCAGCGTCACCGTCTTTTCTGCCTTATAACAGAAAGCAGACGATAACTAAGTAATTATTCGACTTTCTTGGCTTCTTGGATAGAGCAGCATCTCATGGGTATAACGAGAGACTTCGTGTGTTATTGCGACATGCGCACAGTACGAACTTTTATGTACGACCAAAAAAAATATATATTTGAAGCCGTTTAAATTGCAGTGACGTAACTTTGCTTTTCAACCAAGATAAGATTGAAAAAACATACAACTCCTTTCAGTAATTTTTTCTCTTTAGAAACTTTACTCTGAGGATAATGCAATTTTTAGATGGCAAAGTAAAATATAAGTATTATTATTACTAATTATTTTATTTCAAAAAGACGTAATTATAATTAACCGTAAATATTACTTCTGCGCTGATTTTAATAACAAGATATTTTCTTACCATTTCATAGCACTTTAGAGTAACGTTTAAATTTTAAAAAAGGCGTTTTTTGCCACAAGAAAGTTGTAATGTGGATAAAAAAATGTGTTAAGAGTGCGTCGTCCTTGATATCAGATCATGAATGAAGTCCGAGATATTTTAAGCAATTATCTTATTCGCAACCCTCAGATGTTCTGATCAGCATTATGTCCACTAGATCAAGATACGTAGGAAAATAATCACGTTGATAGTATGTTAAGTAAATCCATGTTCTTAAATGTGCATGTATGAGTACTGTAGTATCAAATGTACATAATAGGGTGCTGTCAAATAAACAACTGTCTTGTCTTTCAGATTGTGTTCCGACTTTATGAACATACTGAATGGTTGGCTGAATATCCAATCAAACTGTATGAATAAGTTCCTTTAGAGGCCCCAGTGTCATCCAATCACAGTTTACCTATTTTGATTGGGTTAAAATATACCCTAATTATATCGGATCACTTTGATTGACGGTACTGTATGTATTTTATAAGTGGATGAAATATCGACATTTTTCTATCCCATTTGTTGGCTTGACAGCCAGTCATGTGTCCAAGGTCTTGAGACTATGTATTAAATATTGTCTCGGCAACTTCTGGCATTCACGCATGCTTTGCTATCTAGACCACGATAATGCGCGTTGCAATAAGAGGTGATATATTGTTATGGAATAGAGAAATTCACGAGCTCAATAATACGCATGGTACAGACGGTTTGGAATAAAGTGAGCACTCAAAATAGTCCTGTTAAATTTCTATTTTCAGCCAACTCGTATCGTTCCACGCGTAATGGCTAACAACGGTAAGCGTCAGACCTTTCTGTACACGTCACTTGACGTTTACGTGCGTAGGATATATTGTGTAGTCAGTGGGAACCTATATAGAGTGATAAGAAAACGTTACTCATTTTATAGAACGCAAATATACCGAATTCAGTTGATTTCATTTCAGTACTGTTGCATTTAAATGAGAAAATACACGGAACTGCATTCGGCAATTCGCTGCCAACGTTACAACGAGTAAGGTAACTGATTGTTAATGATGAATTATATGAACAAACGGGTAGTGATTTTTTCCAACGGTTAAATCTTTAGTGCTCACTTTATCCCGAATGGCTTATAAAATCCAATGACCTATTCATAGGCCTACTCAAACCGAGTCTATTCGTTCACTGTTTGTTGTTCCAGTGAGTAGCAACTATTGGACAAATAATCAGGCCTTAAGAGTGCGTGGTAGATAAATAAGCGCTGAAAACATCAATTGATTTCTACGCTTTTTTCGAAACCAATATGGATAAAATACTCAATGACAATCCTATACAATGGTACTTTCCAACTTTATGAGTAAATATTTATCCATAACTACTCATTTGTTACGCGTGATCTCTTGCGCCGCAGTTAAATGCACGAGGTTCCAGCGTCAGAAATTGTGCCTCAGAAGTTCGTAACATTGGAAACAATGTTGTTAAAAACGTTGGCTAAAACTGTTGTCAAGGACTGCTATTGTTTAATTTTCGCAAATTGACTTCAAGAAACCTACAGTTATATATTGATGCTTTTAGCGTTGAATTATGTACCACGTCCTCTTAAGTATACACACGACATTGGATTGTAACAAGCTGGTCCTTTAACTCGCGAAACATTCCTTTCCATATATACAGGATGTCCAGAAACGATTGTATAATAAACACACCATGCGTATCCTGGACTAAATTGGAGACGAAAAAGTTTGTGGGGAAATGTTGTACGATGATATTTTAAATACACGATGTGGCAACATATTTGCGCTCCACAGATACCTTGCTTATGGTATTACCACTGTTCTGACCTGCATATTATGGGTGCAGGTTAAAATACCGAATATTCCAAACATTATTCTACGATTACATGACATAACATACATAAAAAAGTACATGTGGACGTTGAGTTCAAGAGGGGAATATCTCGATGCAGTGTTGCTACACTGTGCATGTGAAAGTCGTTGCAATATTTTGCCACCAACATTTTCGTCTGCAATTTAGCCCAGGATTCGCGGGGTGTGCTAATTATGCATTTATTTCTGGACATCCTGTGTAGTTCACTACAACCACAAAGACGAGACACCAACCCGGTCAAGGGAGTGCAACAAGTAACCTAGTAAGCCTGCAATCTTCAATTAAAAAAAAAGTAGTTTATGCAGGCAGCAGCACAGAAGAAAAAAGCAACATCGCGTGTTCCGTAAAACAATAACACATTAGGACACTTGGGTTTAGTAACATTTTTGCATTTTATTCGTTTCTATACATGCCAGCCGTAACAACAATGTTAGAATAATTTCAAGTGATCGGTCTTAATTTATTGATAGTGTACATTACCCGGACAGTGGCGAAGCTTCGTTGTTAAGTACATGGAAGTACGTTGGGTACTTCCACACTTCATTATGTTTTGTGGAATTCTGAAGTAAACACCGCAAGGGGTGCAGTTTTCACGTAATTACTCTCATTTCTGTTGCATATGTTTTGTACAATACGCTGCTGAAGCCACAATTTTTATATTGCTGTGTAGTCGTCCTTAGAAAAACTAAAAGTCTTATCGAACTGGAAGTATAATGACTAGAAATACTGCTTTCTCATGTTTAGAAACATAGGTGGCCAATTCTGTAAACGGAAACTTAATGTAATTTAATTCTACGACATTTTTACACATTTTAAAATAGATGCTTACACTTATATAAAGGCAAAAGGGGTTTTCGTAAAGAAAACATAGACACGTTTCCGGATAGCCTGTGGTGCAGAAATTTAAGTTCCAAGTTTCATCAGTGTAGGACCTATGTGTTATTGATTTTCTCACATTCTTATAATGGTATCACAAAACCACAAAATCGTGACTTTGGCAGATAATTATGCGGGAAAAAAATATGCAATCAAAATAATTTTAGTTTATGTAAATTGTGTTCCTTACAGCGTTTGGTAACTCACCACAATTCCATATAAATATAAAATAACGAGTTGGAAGGTACCTAACGCCACTGCATGTCTGCCAGACACAACAAATAAACACATACTGCTATAACCTAGGTAGCATAATTCATACCTCGCTTCTTGCAGGTTTGTGGCTGGGCACACAACAGTGTAAGAGTATCACGGAAATGTTCAGAGTTTCTTGTGAGGTATCGTAGAGAAACGTATCCCCATTCACGCTTAGCAATGGACGACTTGGAATGAGGCGGAGCTTCAGTCTGGTGTGGGCACGGTCGTAGAAGAACAGGTCTGGACACTCGCCTATCTAACAATGTATTTTGCTTGACCCCCTTGTTTGGCTGTAGTTCGTCAAGTTACCGAGAATGTCGTACTTTTTGGCGCTGTTTTCCGGGCGGTCGGACTCAAACTCCGTCCACTTTTTTCCATTGTTGAATTTATAAAGTAAATAAAGATTTCTGGAGCCTTTTCTTAAATTGGTGAGCGAAGAAAGTATTTCATAAATAGATAAAAAATACGTTTTGATAAATTGTTTATCTTAGCGGAAAGGAAGTGGGCGGAGTTTAGTCCGACCGCCGTAACATCAGCGCCAATAAAACACAATATTGTCGGTAACTTGGTGAACTACAGCCAAACAACAAGGGGGTCAAATATCCAGGCGAGTGTCCAGACCTGTTCTTCTACGGCCGTGGGTGTGGGATACAATTCATACCTCCATGGAAACCGCAGCCGAACATTACCTTCGTTTACAGAGACAATATATATGGTTTCGTTTAGGTGTTTGCCTTCACATGTCCCGGATGAGATATATGTCAAGAAAATTGATTATTTGTTTGGAATTTGCCGCGTTTTCAGGTAAACATTGATCTTATGCATTTGCGTATCTTAACCATGAAATTGAAATTAATATTTTTTACTCTTGCGTGCTGGTCTATGAGTGCACAATTTTTTTTATTTCTACCATCACCAACAAACAAATCAGCATGTTTGTAAACTAGCTTTGTTTCCCACAGTCAAAGGGCGTGTATTTCAAGTCGTCCATTGTACTCAGGGCTGCCACACGTACGTTACGGTACAGCTTTAAAATTTTTACTTTTCTCTTTCTTTTTAGACCATTAACCAAGTAACATCCTCTTCGTTGCCTCAGTCTGGGTGAAATTTTGTAAATACGACATTCTATGGAATTTTTTGCAAGTATTTCCGTTGCAGGCATCTATCGCGTTTACACTCAGTCAGTATACATCAATATTTCTCCGTGCTGGGAGAAAAACACGTTTATTTCAACGCTGGATTACGTGTTGATCAGAAAATTTATTTGTGAAATACACTAAACTCGTCTGAAAAAATAATGTAGACTATGTATTGCTTTTTATAGCGGCCGTCAGAAACAACTAGTCAATGTGATAAAAACAAGCGTTTTATTTATTTTTAAAGATTTTTGGCAACACTGGTTAATTTCTGTGCATGAGCACGTACGAAATCCATGAAAAGAAACGTTACGGTCTCATACTAACGAGATTAATATAGGGTTGGCACAGTTTCCTTCCATGTTTTGTTGTAGTAGCTACACAAACTCGCAAGTACGAGTTAGTAGACAGCTCGCATAACTAGCGTAAATTAAAATCACGTAGTTATTCAAAGTTCTATACGATTTTATAAGCAATTTACAGCAAATTGGGCACTCCTGAAGCTCGATTTTTAACACCGTTTTTACTTTATCGCTTCCTTGTCTATGTGTTAGTCTGTTCAGTAAAATTTTTCAAAAGATTAACTCATTTTCCAATGAATTGAAGACTGAAACTGTAATCATAGTTCAGAACTAAACGGCAATAATCGATTATTTCTTGTCTGTCTGTTTTTTTTGTCTGTCTGTTCGGTACAAATCGTGCTTGTTTAAAATCAATTGAAAATTTCAAATACACAAGACTAAAAAGTAGAAACTAATATTTGAATAAAAATTTTAATACACCCTGTACCATTTTGTTTGTTACATAATAATGGTTTATTAGACCTATATATTTATCAGTCATAAATTCCTGTAAGTGATAAAGAACAATTTATAATGAATCTACATTGCAGTAAAATATGGGTGTTTTTTATTTCAAAGATAATTTAATTCCATTATTTGCTTGAGAGTTATGCGTAGGATAAAACTGACTAATATGCATACGAAAGATACGTTGATAGATGGCATTTGAAGAATTACTGGAATAAGTAAGTGTAAAATGCATGTATCTGATTTTCTAATGACGATGAGATGTTACATCTACCTTGGGATGCTTACTACCAGGTCATGTCCTAGAACTACCAATAGGGCTGTTCCGTAGTATTTTAACTTTAACCTCTCAATCCTTTGATTTAAATTTCAATCACAAACATTTTCAGTACTAGTTGTAAAATTCCTGCTTATAGACTCTGTTTGATTATCAGGCATAGTTAGTTCTACTACAGATTTAATTAATTTAATTTCAACTGAATTTTCCACTGAAATTAACGTTGGTTTGGTATATTTCCTCCCAGGAACGTAGGTATCCGTGTCTCGAAGTCGGACAACAGGCTGACGACCAAGTATTTAACTATGACACCATTTACAGATATGACGGTACCCGCGACGATCGTCAACTCGGGTTAAATCTTTCTCATGGAGCTTAATGTTTGGTCATGTACGCCAAAATGTACTGAAGTTTGTCTTCATTCATTCTTCTTAAATTGCTCAAATCTCTTCAATAATTCAGTACGGTGAAATATTGTATCTTGTTCTAAACAAGTCTGCGTAAAAATGCAGCCGTGTTGTTTTAAACTCATGGCGTACATTCCAGAATATATATTTAGTCATGTGGTGTCACCAAGATCTCGGTTCAAAACATTATAGTACGTATGTAACTAATATTTACCTTTTACTAAAAACAGCTGTGTTAAGGAAAACAGTAACGTGGTAAACATTGTTTACATTTGTCGTTTTGAAATTTCTACGTAATTATACTATGCGATAATATGGTAGTATGTTCTCCTTAGTTAATATATTCATACGGGACCAAAATAACCCAACATAGTTGTGATTACTAAGCAATTATTATCTTGTCTCTCAATATTATTTCAAATCTCCCGCGCATATTTCACTAAAGTCACGTGACACCTGTTGAACACACGATTTCGTACGCAGATGTATAGAGGATACTCCCTCTACCCTATATTTACACTAAGGTTGTAACATACAGTTTTGCAGATCGCGGATGTAAAGAACTTACTTATATTGTTGTTGTGACGATCAGTTAATTTGTACGTCAGAGTGTTATCTGCCTAGGAAATACCTTAATTCCCTGGAACAAGAGTTTCACAGCTCTGATAACTGGTTTCATGCAGGCCCGCGGTAAATGTTCGTTCTTCGGCCCACATCAACAAGTAGTTCTTCCAACTAAGATGTTTCGTGCCACCTTTGGCCGGGTGTTGGCTTAAAAAAACAGCAGCAACAATAATGCCTGATAATGGGACCGAGACCATACTTCGTCCAAGACAAAATGTCCGATCAAGAGCTCAGTCTCTACACGACTCCTATGCCAACGAACCCACTCCTCGCTGAAGCCAAACTGGCCACGAGCTCAGCGCTGCCTCGCGGTGGGAAACCATCACACTTGGTCAGGGTGAGAACCAACGAAAAACATAACCAGAAACCACGGTGCCAACCAAAAGAAAACGTAACTAAAGCAAAACCAGAAGACAAGCATAAAGAAACTAAACGAAAGAATGCTAAAGCTGCGGCGTAGAAGTAGAATGACGACGAATAATAGTAGCATTCGGCCGTACCGTTACAGGATATCCTGCAGATTCCAGACGATGCTGCAGCATCAGGTTAAGGTGACCATGTTATTGAAATATCACTAGAGACCCCTGATTTTCACGAAAATAATTTTGTCCCACTTTGTTTCAGTGCCTTACGCGCACATCTTCAGTTCTACTTGATGGTTATTGCCAGCGTGTTTTTGTGAAGTGATGTCTCTCATTTGACTTCGCCAATCACAATAACGTTACTACAACTTTACAAGTCTGAACTTTGCCAGTAAAACCCCATTACACGTCACAGCTAAGACGTCCAATCCCTGATTATGAAGCAGAGCTGCAGGTGTGCACGTAAGTCACTGAAACAAAGTAGTGCAAAATTCTTTTCGAGAAAATTAGGGGTCTCTAAATATCACTGAAGTCGCGGGATACTAAATTTAAAGTCGATCAGACCAGAAGAAGTTGCTCACATCCCTTCAACAACTAGAAAAAAGCTTACGATTAGGGACCCAGAAATATCGCGGGTTCAACAACCATCAGGCTGGACTCCACATTCCTGTGTACACCCTGTCTTCAGCTACTTGTTCATTGGCTGGTCTGCATTGGTTAACAGACCCTAGGAAGTGTTACTTAGTGACGTGTAGAGGAGTTTGAAATCTACCGTATTCTTAAATGAAATCGCGAAGTATCCGGATCTCTACTGATGATCTGAACAGATTTTCTTGAGTGACAGCTAAGTCACCTTTCAAACAAAAAAAAACTAAATCAAGTTCGGTTCTTCCGTTTACGAGCTACGATGCCACAGACATACACATAAATACACAGATACACACGTTATAACCCCTCTTTTCGCTTCAGGTGTTAAAAAGGAACGAAAACCTTTTCACGAAAAAGTCGTACCTATACAGATCACAAAAGTTTTAAAAACCAAGAAACAGAAATTTGCTTCCAAGAAATAGTAATTCCTCCGCCCGCTGCCAACCATTCCACACGTGACGTCACAACTCGACGAGCAACTTCCTTGATGCTCAGCAGTGCACGCTTCTCTTCGTCTAATCCCCTCTCTGGCTGTACGGAGCGTAAAGACGAAGGGATGCGAGTCGACGGAGCAATCGTAGCAGAAGCCTCGCAAACCCACCTACTCACGCTCACAAAGCAGGGACTGACAGAAAGCTGCTCTCCCGCTAGAGAAAACATCGCCAACTCGGGAGTTCATGCATGAACAGTTTATCAGCCGTAATAGCGGGAATCATAAGTGCGGCAGGGTTGGCAGGTGAGCCGTTGTAAGCTACTTGGTATTATCTCCAGACATTATTACCCAGTTGTCAGACAGTTTATGCTGCGATCACTTACCAACCAGCATCACTCGTCGTTCCGAATTTGTCTACACATTTTCTTGATTCAAGAATTTTATAATATATGTTTTCAAATATGTTAATAAAGACTGAGCTAAGTATCTAAACTTAAATTATGCGTTACATTTGAATACTTGTAGCACAATTACAGGGCATGGGAAGAGACATTTGTAATCCACTAGGTACAGTAACTGAGTTATGCAGAATAAACGGACCATACGTCATATTATAACATGCCAAGTTTTCGACGGACGGTTTGAATTATTGGACAATTCCGATTGGCTGAAGGTCACGTGACTTGGCAAGCTTTGGCTTTTGACGGGCGACGGATGACAGCTCTGCCTTCTAAAGATGGCGGCGGTGGTTTCAACGGTTTCATTTTAATAAGCAGGCTGTGAGGTTTGTTTTATTTTACTTTTTTTCTTGCTTAGTACCGCAAATTCATGACTTTAAAATACGATTGAGACAATTTTAGCATACCGAAACATAAAAATAGTATTATAAACTATTTTATTTGCGTAATGATTACTCAAATTAAAACGTAAATAATTTTATCAGTAAATATTATGCTCGCCAAATTTTTGTTTGATGAAAAACTGCGGTTGCACGTATTAGCAGTCGTAGACTAACAAATAAATCCGTAAAATTAAGTAAACTGTTGAGGGAAATTTTTTTACGTCCCACATAAGTTTTCGGTCTGTACACTCGTAACATTGCATATGAAAGGAAAAAACGACGGACGGATGACAGATTGTTGTAAATCGCTAGCTTTGAAGACGGACCGTCGACGTGCGGACGCGCGGACGACTGACGGAAGCAATTGTTGTAACTCCGGCTTAAGGTTGTTCAAGTGGGGAAAAAACATAATTTTATACTTGTATGAAATAGTGTTAGTTTTGTACACATTACTTGAGAGTACACATACTTCTAACGGAAAAAAATTAGCTCATCTAGTTTTCCCGTAATGGCACTTCAAAGTCAAAATTTGCGTGTTTTTACTTCATACAAAACTTGAAAACCAGATAACATAATG
>PNEQ01127208.1:0-105969 GCA_003012365.1 Medauroidea extradentata | reverse complement strand
ACGTCAGTATATTTGACAATCTATTTAATTGGTCACTATTTTAAATTATGTAACTAAGAAAAATCTGTAAGCGTACAGAAAACAAACATCTTTGACTTGAAATTTGAGCTCTAGTGTAAGTACTTTTGTAAACTTCATTAGACTCTGGAGTACTAATTTAATACAATTATATATTTTTTGAAATAAGTATAGTTAACTATCCCAAATAAAGCTAACTATATTTACATTTTTGTTTATTAGTAGCAGAAAATTGCTATCCAAAAATATAAATTTTTTTGTGAGGAAATTTTATATTGTTATATAGTTATGCGCATAATATTTAAAAACTACGTGTTTTATATTCAGTGTGAAATAGTTTCCAGGGACACTTCATCAACATTAAAATTTGTACATGTGCTTATAACTGGCTACATTGACTGCTGTTTTTGATTCTACGGCGCTATCTGTTTATACTTCACAGTAACAGCAACACCAGCGCTATCTATCAGTGTTGTTGTTCACTCATACCTCTCATATGTGGCGCTATCTTTCGATAAGTGATCAAGTATGCAGACTCCAGCACAGTCTGACGCAGAAAACCTCAACTACGAGCTGTATTTTTCTGGTAGAACAGTTTATACATTGCGCAGTTTCGCTGAGTTTCACTTTAGAACACTTGATACTTATTTCATTCAGAGGGAAGGCACATAGCGTGTTGTTGTTCCAATTGCTACTTCCTGCATGAAGGTAGTGAATCCATTTTACCACGCCCTTTTCATTTTCATTGGTCACACGAGAAAGAGAGAAACTCTTCAACCCTATTGGTTAAGAGGAAACGCCAGTAAAAATGATTAGATCAGTTGAACGTTAGAACAGTTAATACCGCTCCGTACTATTACTCTGACTCGCCACACATATGTCTCACACATGGCTCGACCGACTTCTTCCACACACACTGCTCCCGTAAGGGTGGGTTCCCATATAAAAACACAAGCACAGGACAAATAACATAACCGTAGAAACTGCACGACCAGAAGCCTCGTGTCAAATTAATTCACACTTGAATTCTGGCTGTAATGTTTAGCCAATGACATTTTTTCGATGAACCTGAACCATTCGTTGTCGTATGGAATACAACCCAAGTAAATTTAAACATATTTCAATCAGTCCTCCAAGAAAAAAAAATTGCCGCGAAAGTGAAAATAGTGTGCACGTTTTTTTTTCTCTGTCATAAATGTTAGGGTGGCAAGCCGCCCATTACTACATATAATATTTTATTATTAATTTATTTATATGAATGTGTACTTGTATTTACTTAAAAATGTGGTTGGTTCTTATAAGTGGAAATAAAGGCAACTTTTTCTGTAAAAAAAAATATATATTTTCCAATTCATTTAATAATTTCTGTAATCCTTTCCCCCGGTTGAAATTGGACTAAATCCTAGAGACGCCCCACAACACTCCGTATTGTATGGAGGCGCCCACGTGGAGAAATATGAAGTCAGCGCTGACGATCACATTGAATAATATGGTTGCGAGACAAACTGGTTCGTGCTGCGACCTAGCGGGTACAGCGTCAACTACGTGCACTCCAGCGCAGGCGCCCCGGTGATTCGGCTGACAATTTAATTTCACCTGGTTACTGTTTATTTATTATTTATTTGTTTCCCATTCCGTTGAGCCCACTGGTTTGGCTGTAGCAACAGGGCTATGGGACACGTCATTGATAATTAACAAATTATCCAAGCACTAAATATGAATACACCAATTAGAACATTACAACAATATTATACATATACAGTAGGTCTCAGATTACACTGATATGTACAAGATAATTACACAATAATAATTTGGCCTATATTACTGCGAGGTCAAGCATTGCAGTCTATTTATAGCGCAATAAAAAACAGCTAAAATCCTAAAAGCTAAAGTTCTTATACATGTCCACAATAATTAATACAATGTTTTTATGTGTTCTATATATTCATATATTTCCTCTATGCTGTAGAAAATCTGATTGTCAAGCATTTCATGTAAAGTTTTGACAATTTTTTTATAATTTTTTTCGGAAGTAATAATGTTTGGCAATTTATTGTTCATATTCATACGTACGTTGTAAAGGCTATTTCCAAATAAGGCACTTCCCTGTTGAATTACCCTTAGATTGTATGCATTCCTTGTAGTGTGTTATGTATATGCATTTTGTTTCAAAAACTTCGGTATATGTATGGCATAGTCTGTATAGGAGGTTTCTATTTTATGTAATTTAAAGAGAGATCTTCAAGAGGTTTTTGAATTTACGTTAGCAACAATACAAAAATGCTTCTTCTGAGTTAAATTTTTTTTTACCATTACTAGCATTTCCCCAGAATTGTATTCCTTAACTGAATGAAAATATGCGTAGTAACAATTTTATTAGGGTATTTATGTCTCAAATTTGTTTTAACACTCGCAGAATAAAACAAATTGAAGATAACGTATATTTTTTTTTAGTTTTCTTATATGTTCACCCCATGTTATTCTCTTATCTAAAAATTTTACAAATGGTAATTCTTCAAGTTCATTACTTTTGTACTTATTAAGTATCTTTTCTTTTGGTCTATTTTGTTTATTAAATTGGATAAATTAAGTTTTATTTACATTAAGAACCAGTTTATTAATCTGAAACCATTTTTCTGACGAGGTTAAAGTTGTGTTAATTACATACCTCAGATTTTCTGGGTTAGCCCCCGTCAGTACTAGGCTAGTATCATCAGCAAACAGTGTTAAACCTCCAGTTTCTAAGTTCAATGGTCCCATTACGCTTTCTTATGGAGCACCAGTTTTCATAATGTCCCAACATGATGTTACTTTGATACCATCTGTGCTTTCTATTTCAACCAGTTGAGATTTGTTGTTTAAATAAGCAATTTTTAAGTTAGAGGACAAAACTGCCACTTCAAGAATACAAGAATTTACGGTGGATGTTTTCGAACGTCACGTTAACAACATTGCGTGCAGTTAAGTCAGAAATGAGAGAGTTATTGTGATTTTTCTTTCCCCCCCCCCCTCCTTTCCCCTAGAAATTTTGAGATGTAAAAATGTTCTCTATCGTAGCATTTTTCAAGTGTCGTCTTACACTGGAAATTAAATTTAAATGCTTTCCTACATGTTATTTTTTTTTATTTTGTAACATGTGAAGTTAATTATATTATAAATATATATTGTTTACGTATAAGATAATATGGATCTATTTTAGGTTCTTTTTAAAATTATGCTTCTCGTAGATAATTACGTTATTTTGAGTTAAGTACGGGAAATGAGTCAAACCATTAACAGACGACTTTACGAAGCTATTTTGAGAGTTTAGTGTGCTGCTCCGCCTCAGTAAATTTCACCCCAACATTTACGTGCTCTAACTTTGGTCACGTGGTGTATTTAGTAACGTAAATGGCAGCCACGAACAATGCTTTCTGCACAATTTTTTTTTTGAAAAGAGGTCAGTAAATACTGTCATCGTATCTTCATGTAAAATGTCAGTATAGGAAGTAGTATTAGGGCTCTATAGTGCCTTAAGTAGTAATAGTTCGTAGGTTCCTCTATAGGCGTTTCGGGATAAAGTGAGCATTTTTGATACCCTTAGTTACTTTCTCGATTCACATAATGTATAGTTTTCTGCCAATTTTTTTATAAGCAAAGCTACTTAAGTAATAAAGTATGTAGATTGTACCATACTTAAAAATTAACGTCTGATGTTACAAGAAATAATATATATTATTGTAGAAAATATGTTCTTTAAAACTGCTCACTTTATCGTGCACCAACTATAACTATTTGCACTTTCTTAATTTGAACTCTTACAGTTTTGCTGTACATTATTTTTTTAAAGTAATTTCTAGTTTTTAAAAGCTTATTATTTATTTACTGGTGCATTGCTTTACGCCGTATTTATGCAAGTATTTCATCGTATACTGTACTATTTATCTTTCAATATCTCCGAGTGTTGTCAGTGCATCGCTAGCCAATGTTTTTCAAACTCACTATTTCCGTTAAATTTTACTGATTAGTAGTGGATTATAAGAAATTACTGTCATTCCTTTTTTGAAGTTTTCGAATGACTTAAAAAATTCCTAAAATGATTTAGTAAGACTATAATGTTTTATTTAATTATTCACAGCGCGTATTCCAGTGCTCGCGCCACTAAACAGATATTGTTTATCAGAAAACTCGCCACTTATTATTTCGCAGTTAGCATGCTTTAAATTAACTTTCGTACTTGTTCCGAAATAATAATTTTCGATGTTTTACTATCGAAACGAAAGAATTAGGAATAAAGTATTAACTATTTATGAAAACATTCCAAATACGTTCCCTACTAGTGTTGTCGAGACTGTGTATTTGTTCGACTATTGAGAAGTAAACTTACAATAATGTGTGGAAACAATTGTTTTTAATTCTTACATTACAATTAGAGATGAGCGTTTATCGCGTGAAAATTGGACTGTTTGCTGGATTTCAACACACGTTCAGCTTACCAGATTACTGGCTTTAACTTGTACTTGGGTTTGTTACGTTATTTGACTGAGCCAATAAGAATCCCGATATTGTAATATTTGATGCCTGTTATCGGTCTGCAGACAGCTACAACTATATCACCTAATCATATATGTTGCAAGAAACTACAGTGTTTGCAAGAGAATGTTGGCCCAAAATATTTTTGCGATATACAATCATCTCTAATTATAATGTGTGTATGTGTGTAAAATGCATACATACACATGCATACTAGCCAGAATTACTAAAATTCCTGTCATTGGACCGAAATGGCTGTATCTGTATCACACAAGTTAACGTAATTTGTCAGTTGTGTGAATGATTATATAAGCTCTTTACAATAAAGAGAGTACTCTTGAACAACTTGTCTACAATAATAATTTTCAAATATTATATATGGGATCTCAGATGTTACCTTTTGTGTACAATACAATCTACATTGGCGGTCCCAGCTCTATTTGGGTCGGGGGGGGGGGATCTGGGGGCACTCCCCCGGAAATATTTTGTTCCTATGTTGCAAAATGGTGTGTTTTAAGGTATTTCCTAGACAAAAAATTTAATATACTACTTTAAAAATGTGTAATAATTTACATATAAACTATACATGAAATGTCATAGTGAGGGGGGAGGGGCATGGGACATCTCCCACTAAACCCGCCCCTGATAATCTCTACACTTTAGTTGTTATGCGTACGTTAAAAAGTGTCAGAAAAGTATAGATTACCTTAAAATAAAAATTAATTTGGTTTCAAAACTGCGGCTTTTTTCCTGAACCATATTTAGTACGACTCGGATGCAATGATACGTCTTTTTACAACAGTTTTCATTGCAACTGAGTACATCAGGGGTTTTAAAATTCTCAACTGATTGATGCAATGGGGTTATAATTTATTAACGTTTGTGTTCTGCAACACGCGTATATTGAAGTAATGGCAATTTATTCTGCTCTTCGAGACACTCAAATAATAATCAACGCTACTTACGGTGGGAAGTCAGTCGCAATATAGGCTGTTTTATTTTTTAATTCCTGAGAAGAAGAGTGTAAAATTTGCGATTATGACATGAATGCTATTTACTTTGCGTTACAGTACAAGCATCACAATTGAACTTGTACTGTATACTTAGGCCGCAATCAGTCCAGAAAATTAAGAATATAAAAATGTTTGATTGATCGCGACCTAAATATACGTAAACAATCAAATACGGTACCTGTATAGTAGCACAAGATAAACAGAATCCACGCTATAATTTCAAACTACACATTTTTCTTTTCAGAATTAAAAAAAAAATAAGCCAATATGACTACTGATGTCTGACTGGGCACCGCCTGCCCGTGCGTGAGAGGCTCAAAAGCGACGGAGCAGTAAGGTCGACCTTGCAGCGCGCATCAAATGCCGCGTCGCCTCAACGAGCCAAGCGCTGAACTAGCATGCAAGGTTCCCGCTGAACCGTTTTTATTATGGGACATTAAACGGTCACTATATAATTTTATTGGTGTGAAGTCCGCAACTAAGTTCAGTGCAGGTCGCAACTTGAGTTTTACACACATCCGGTTAGTACATTTTGAAGTACGGAAGTTCGAAAAGGCTGTTTTTAGCTATGTTAGAGGGCTTAGAAACAGTACTTTTAATGAGCGGGGTGTCTTAACAATGAGATTCCGACCATGCCTGAAGTTTGTTTTCTTTTCGTACGTTGGCACATTGGGCACACGTGGAATATTTTCGTAGAAAAAACCGGTTTACGAACACACTGCAGCGCATTTGAAGGGTGAGGTAGGCGGCCGCCTTAAGAGGGCGTGGTATATAATTCAACGCTGAAAGCAATAATCTACAACTGTAAGTTTCTTGAAGCCAATTTGCGAAATTAAACTATAGCAATCCTCGACAATAGTTTCAGCCAACGTTTTAAACAAAGTTATTTCCAGTTTTACGAACTCCTGAGACACAAACTCTGACGCCTGAACCTCGTGCATTTAACTGTGGCGCAAGAGATCAAGCGTCACGAATTAGTAATTTTGTATAAATATGTACTCATAAAGTTGGTAAATACCATTATTAGAGGTACGTCCATTTCGCGGATTCATCTGGCAGCAGCCTAGATTGCTCAGTCCTGTACACGCTCTGGACACAGTCGATTATTCACTGGCTTACAACATTACAAGCTATAGCTCTAGGAATTATTTCCTTATTTATAGTGCCCGGTAATTTTCGCGAAAAGATTTTTGCCGCACTTTGTTTCAGTGTCTTACGTGCACACCTGCAGTTAAACTGCAAGGTTATTGACAGAGAGTTTTTGTGCAGAGTCGTTATGCATTTGACTGTGCCAATCAGTACATGGATAACTGTGACACATCACGTCTGTCATTTGCGGGTTTAACCTCCAGACGCTGGGTGTTACGGCCTCCAATCACTGACCACAAAGCAGAGATGCAGGTGCGCACGTAAGACACTGAAACAAAGTGCTGTAAAAATCTTTTCGCGAAAACTACCGGGCACTACTTATTTACTACTGGCTTGCAGTAGTCAAATGCATTTCGTGACAGCCGCCAGCTAATCACACACGTGATTATGAAGTATATATTTTGGCGTTCAACCTAACCTGGAATGTATCAGCGAAATTGAGGTACCTCTAACCATTATCTAGAATTGTCATTGAGTATTTTATCCATATTGGCTTTGGAAAAAAGTGTAGAAATAAATTGATGTTTTCAGCGTTTATTACGAAACTATTCCGCATGTGCCCATTGTGCCAGTGTGTGAAAATAAAAACACTTGGATGGTTTTGAAACATCGCGTCAGTTAGAAGAATAATTTCTGAACCCTTCAAAATGGAGAAGTTGGGTGGGGGGGGGGGGGTAATCAACCCGTTATATTTCAAAAACTAGCTACGGGATTCGTGTGAAACTACTCTAGAAACATGCAATGTACTTTGCTTATAAAACGTTCCAGCAATGAAAAATATGGTGTCAGCATTGAAAGTGTCAGTCAGGCGAGTGATCTACGATGCCACTGCTCGCCGTCTGTATTTTGCGGTAGAGGCGATACCGCGCCAGATGAGCCGGTCAACATCGTCCTTGGCGCCGTGCCTCCCTCACGTAAACACACGGCCACCAGGCGGGCGCCTTAACATAAACCAACGAGCTGTATAGTTAACACAGAGGGGCGGAAACGCTTGCAAAGTGAAGCCCAATTGAACGGCGGTTTTGATCCCAGAAAACATGGCGAACAGCAGTGTTGCCAACATTATGTTAAAAATCCGTCATTATGTTCGCATAAAATCCGTTACTTTATAGCTCCACTATATTCCCGCTAAACACAGGAAAAAAATGCTAATAATTATTGTCATATATTATAATGTAATAAAGTTTAAATTAGCATAATCGCTCTCGTCTCTCGACCGGAAATAAGAGTCCGGCATTTTATCTAGAGTCAAAATACCACGTTCAATTGGGCTTCACCTCAAAGCCTTAGAGATAGCTGTTTCCGTCCCTCTATGTTTACTATATAGCTCGTTGACATAAACATATGAACATGAACAACGTTGAGGGAATATGTGTTAGACATCGTTAATCACAACGCGCATTGTTTGCGTTTGTGTTATTATTTTTAATTGAGTATTATTGAGCATGGCGAGAGTACAGAGGACGACACTCATCAGCCACTGACTATTGACATTGACATAGTCTACACAAAGTTGACATGTAGGTCACAGGGGAGCGTCTTTCGACACTGGAAATGTCAACGGGATTCTTCAGTTCTGTCAGCTATGCGGACCGCATACAAGCGGGTTGAGTAAGGTGATTTCATATAAATACTGCTCGAGTAATGTTCAGGTTGTCTTAGTTGCCACACTACTGAAGAAACACGGCACGCTTTCAGAAATCGTTCCATTGTCGTTCAATCACACGTGTTCTTATGGAGCCCACCTACTTGTTGTCGAGCAGCGATACAATGGAGTGTAGAAATTATTATAGCCATTTAGGTATTGTTTTCACACCTACTCTGGATTGTTCTAAGAACACATATGAGTTAATACGAGCAGCTTATTAGCTAAATCACTTCAAACATTTCAAAAATATCCTGCCACGAAACTTGAAATAAGACGACTTGAAGTACACGCCCCCTGACATCACACCGCAGGGGAAAAGTACTGTGGGAAACAAAGCTTGTTTACAAACATGCTGATTTGTTAGTTGGTAATTGCAGAGAGCAAAATGTTGCGCATTCATAGATTTGCACGCAATAGTAAAACATATTAGTTTCAATTTCATGGTTAAGATACGCAAACACATAAGATGAATGTTTACCTGAAAAAACGGCAAATTCCAAACAAATAATCCATTTTCTTGACGTACATCTCATCAGGGACATGTGAAGCCAAGCAGCTAAATGAAGGTTATGTTCGGCTGCGGTATCCATGGAGATAGGAATTGTTTCCCACACCTGACTGAAGCTCCGCCTCTTTTCAAGTCGTCGATTTTATTGCTGTTGTGAGATTACCTCGTATTGTCATGTTTCAAATACTGTGCCGTTCTGTTCGTTGGCCTTGACAGAAAAAAAAAAACCAACACCGAATCCAAAATGTTCAGAATTCTTGTATCTGCTTCTGCTGCAATCTGAAAATACGAGATCACGTAACACCCTACTTAACTATATCAAACTGGCTAAACATGGAATACGGATGCTTACTTCACATTTTGTGTCAACAAAAATTAATCCTCACTAAGGAAATGTCACCCTACCTGTTCGAAAAGTTATTCAAACAAAAACCATAGCATTCTTATCAAACTTGGTAGCCTAAAACACGAATTGTGTAGTTGGCAGCACAATTACGCAATGTAGTTCCGTGTACGTTCCAATTTAAATACAACATTGCTGAAACAAAAGCAACCGGAATCGACATAAATGTGTTTTATCTAATTAATAAACTTTATTTTTTTTTTTTTTACTTTATAATTTCGTATTGTCTGCACAATTTATCTTACACACGCAAACATTAAGTGACGTGTCCAGAGAGGTTAGACACGTCCCGTCGTTTGCAGTTACGCGCGGAAGGATGCGCATTGGCTGAACATAGAACTTAAGCAGGACTTTTTCGACTGCTCACTTTATCATGAAAACGAAGTGATAGCCAAGGATTCGTGAACATATGGTCAAAAGATACGCGCTGTGAATTACCTACCTACCACCCAGATATGTAACACATTTATTTTCATCCTGTATATTACATTCGTAAGTGATTTGCTCATATTTATATTAACACGTAGATGTTTCTCGCGACTTCGTTCCCGTTGTTTGCAGTTTAATGCGGTAATGTATTTAGTACGAGTACCCGACTAAATTTGTGGGGGAAAAAAATGTGTTGTCATATAATTTATAACATTAATACTGATAATAATGTTAAAATTCATAACTTACGGAATTTTTTTTATAATTTTATGTAACTTTTTTCTGAAACAAAAGGTTTTTGAATTTTCTAAACGTTGTAAAATGATATTAGGTACTATTAATGGACGTTTTAGAAAACATTTTGAAAAATAAATATTTATCAAACATTTTTTGGGTACCTCGTTCTGCTCCCCCCCTTTTTTATTCCGTTCCCCCCCCCACTCTCCCTCTTTATACAGACTGATTTCGGCAGAAATATTAACGGCCGCATATACAACTCGCCAAAATTGCATTCTAATCGGATAAATGGTATAGGAACGCTTAGCCTGTGATACAGACAGACATGCATTCATTTTTATATAGTAGAGATTGACGGGGGTATACAAATGTGCTGAAAGGACAAATTAAGCAGAACAGAATAGTGTCCTATAACTCTTAGTTTAATGGTATTCCCAAACTTGGAAATTTGAATGTTGGAAAAGTAATGGCCGCGTTGTGTTTATTTTTGTTACGTACATGGGCTGTACAGCAAGAAACTAAATTAAGTAGTTGCTGTGAGTATTCCGAAAATGTTCACTAGTCGTCTGATGGGTGCATAGATAGGCTACTTGTCAGGAGGTACTGTTAACATTGGGAGTAAAGATGCATTGTGGACAAAGAAAATAAACGTGGCACAATTATCACTGAACCCACAATTGATCACGATAAAAGTATAATTCAAATTGATTTATGTAGAAATCAAACATTTGTTTAGAATTTATTGGTTTGTGGACATACGCCATTGTTCATGTTTTGTTGACCGAACTTGTATTGAAAGAAAGTGACAAAATACAAAAAATAATAATAACGCACAGAAAACGTAATAAAAACATTCCCAGAGAAATTCCGTCAGTTTTTTTTTTTTGTTGATTGCTGAATGCAAATAAAACAAATTTCTTAGTCGTATTGTCTCGGTTCGCCACGTTTTACAAGTGAAAAATCTTGTATGTGTGTTGCTTTGGCTAAAGGTAGTTGTCGGCTCAGAACACAGCTGCGACCTCCTCATTTACATGCATGCATATATACATAACATTCATAACTCCAAGTGTCCAGACCTGTTCCTCTATGGCCGTGGTTATGACAATGATGTAAAAAAATACTTTTTTTTTTTTTTTTACCGGCCCAGGGTTTTGACCCACGCCCTTATTATGGTGGCCAGAAAAGTTGTGAGATGTATGTGTAGCGCAAGATTGGACTCACTTCGTATTGTGTTGCTACACTGTTCATCTTGGACGTTTCATTTTCACTAGCTATTCGAAAATGTGGGGTCATGTGTAAATAAAGTAAACAGCACCGCATGTTTTTTCCTGCTTGAAGTTGTTTGCCCTGGCAACAAAATTAGTGTATGCATTTCCATTCATTAGGTGTTTGCAGGGATATTAGTAGTTCACACACACTTACATATCGCCCGCTATGGAACATGTGTTTATTATATCACAACCAGTCAGGGAGAGAATGAAATTACAAATTTACTTATTGACTTATATTATTATTTAACCTATGAGTAGTTAACTGTAGCGAAACAATCTCTTGTATCAATTATTTTTTTATTTATTTTTTGTGACTAACGTATTTTATAGTTACTTTACAATCTCCACGGTGCTATCATTTCAAATTATATTCCATACACCTCACATTACCAGTATCTATATCCTTAATTACCATGGAAAAGAACCAAATTAATACTTTCTTTTTTTGTAGTTGTTCTAAGGAGCATAATTTGGAAGAAAATAATTCTAAAGATGTAAACGGCACATTATGCAAATTAAAATGTGTTGATAAATTAAATGTGTTTGGTAGCATAACTAACAAACATTTTATTTGCGTGGTTACTTTATTTATGTAGGCCTACTCTCTAACATCACAAGGTCGTGTTAGAGGCAGGCTTACACGGTGGTAACGGGTTTGCAGTCGGCCAGGGCGTGTTTAGGAACTATCTCAGCATTCGCCTGAAGTGATATCGAAAAACCGTGAAAAACTGAAGTCAGGATGGCCAGTGTCAATCCATTTGAGGTGCGGCATCAACAAGCTGGTTGGTATTACATGTTTTTTTCCGCTTTAGTAGTGCACATTACGTTGCTATAAACTCATAAATTCGTAATATCTGATTACGCAATTAGTCATATACAATTTTTAGGTTACAAATAATTATGTTCTCGCCTTTTCGGAGTTATCATTGGCGACTAATTCGTATGCATTTGTATAACGTCAAATCACTATAATAATAATAATTTTAACATCAGTGAAACTATGAAGATTTATAAACGAAAAATTCAAAAAGCGAGGTGAGCCCTCACCTTTGGGTGGTTAGTTTGCTAGATTCATTGAAGTTATGTTTGCATTCTTGCAAGTAATTGTTATGACTTACTTTCGGAATTCATAGCCAGTAATGGCATAACGTGTTACTGAATATAAATATTTAAGTGTAAATGAGCTGACTGTTAGTGTTATCTATAGTTAATTATGTGAAACTGAAATTAGTAAATAATTCGTTTGTATCCTATTATGTTTAGGCAGATCAAAACAGTAAATATATGTAAATACTTATGATTTTAAAATATGTCTTAATAGAATTTCGTACTTAGCTTTCTTTCTAAATAATTGACATAGCATTTATGTTACGGATAAACAGAATAGAAACACGATTTTAAGGAAACTTCCCCCCTAAAATGCCTGACAAGCTAGAAGAAATGAGTTGTGGTTGGTCGGTTGGTCGGATGGCGAAATGATGAGGGAGGGGGGGGGGGCAGTTCTGACCGCCGGAACGCGACCTTTATAAATAAGAGCTACGGTATTGCCCTGACACAAACAACTAAGGCAGATGGCAGGGCGAGATACTGGCTACTGGAGAAAGTGACTGTCTAGCACCGCTCTTACACACTACGTGGCTGGTTAAGACACATCACTGCCAGACTCACACACCCCTCCCTCTAATGTCTTTGAATGTTTCCTGGAATTGGGGGGTAGAATAACGTACTGTCGGCCCAGAGGGACATTACCCCTCTCCCTAGCAATCATACACTCCCACCTCACCCCAACCCCACCCACCGGCCCGAGGCACCTAATTTTTTCCAACAAAATCATCGACTAAACATTTCAGCCGATCAGTTAGCCACAATTTTATTACTTTTTCTGAGAAGACATACAGCTAAGTACAAAAAAGGTTTGCAACACATCTGTGCGACTGTTTTGCGAATTATTCTCCCTTGTATTATTAAAAAAAAAAAAAAAAAAAAAAAACAGCGTGAATAGAAATCTGCGGCGTGATGCAGCCATGAACATTAACTGAGAAATCTGATTTGTAAGTAATTAATTCCTAGTAAATAAATTTTAAAAACATTGCTTTCAAATAAAGTTTATTCTATATCTGTGATACAGCACTACAGCGTCCTAGGAAACCAACGGTGATATTCAAGAAAAATAAAAGAAAATAATCGAGATTGGCTGCTGTCGATACATAACATTAGATATTGCATGAAAAATCTAATAAGCTTTTGTGTCAGATCTGAAAAGTTGAGATCTGTAAAACAATGATTCAAAATAAAAATAAATAACTTAATACGAATAAAAACCAGGACACAGCTGTTACGACAACACAGGCTATAACTGAGATGTAAGCGAGGTTACACACAAGACGTCACAGATCAGTGGCGGCTCGTGTGGTGTTGCCAGGTAGGGCTGCAGTGTCCCAAGGGCTGTACAGGGTTGACTCTACAGCCACTGACACGCTGATGTGCAGGTGCCCCTTACTACAAAGTGGTCACAACACATCTAGTAGCCGGCAAATATTTCATGCTCGTTGTCTACGGCGCGTTCATCAAGAGTGTACAGTTCCGACTATCTGCAGCCCCACCTGGCAACAACCCACGAGCCACGAGCCGCCACTGTCACAGATACAAGACTAGACGACACAGCGGTGACGACACAGAGGAACACTTCTTGTGAAAGCCACTGACCAAACAAGGTTGTATGTTTCTGCTGTGGTTTGCCTTGTCTTTCTGTCTGAGGATGACGGAACAACAAAACTACCAGTCGTGTTCCTGATAAGCAACTTACCCACGCACGAATTCCCAACATTAGAAACTGAAATAATCCGGAGTAAAATATAAAACTTTCGAGACATTAAGAGGAATGGTGCACTGCCATCTTTAATCAACAACGGGGGTCGCGGTTGGCAATGGTTACTCGCCTCCCACCAAGGCGATCAGGGTTCGACTCTCAGCGGGTCGGTCACTGGTTTTCCACATGTGGGAATCGTGCCACACGATGTCTCGGGGATCTCCAGTTTCCCCCGCCCCCTCATAGAAGCCTAATTTTAACGGTGTTTTTTTCGTAGATAAACATATTGTGAGTGAGTTTAGTTGTTTCGCGTAGAAAAGAATGTGCGCGGTACGCTTAAACACCGTTCATGCGTCAGGTGCATAAGCCTCTTAAACCGCATTGCATGGATATGCGCTTAAACCGAACAAAATAATTGCTGTTTCTAACCTCGAAAAACTGGAAATTGAAGTGTACCATTTAAAATTGGCATCGCATCTACACTTAACCAACGCGTCTTTTTAACTTATACATTGCAACTAATTACAATTTTGTTTGATTGTATAGCGAATATCAACACTTTTAACATAACAGTGTATTTAATTTAACGAGTGCAAAATGTCGTACCAAGTAGTAGTCGTATTTGTTACACATCTCGTTAATCGAACTACCCTATAGGAGAAGATATGTCGTTGGAAACTACACGTGAAACTAATTTACATAGAAGAAGAGAATGCGATGTGAACTAGTTCGGAACTCGTGTAACCGTTCCATTAAAGCTTGAAATGTTTAACTGATATAGTTCTGTGACTAATATGACCACGGAGAGACGGAGAGAGGGGCAGACACGCGGGGTGACAGACAGAGTGACGGAGAGAGGGGCAGTGAGAGGGACAAAGCAACAGACAGAGACAACGAGAGAGATAGACAAGACACGGAGAGACAGACACAAAGATAGAGAGACAGATTTAAAAAGAAAGAGAGACAGTGAGTCAGAAACAGAGAGAGACGGAGATAAAAATATAAACAGAGAGTGACAGAGACAGGCAGTGGGATAGAATGAGGAGCAGAGAGAGACAGTGAGACTTCACGAGAGAGAGAGAGAGAGAGAGAGACAGAGAAGTACAGAGAGATAAAGATACAGAGTGACATAGAGGGAGACAGAGGGACAGAGAGAGACAAGCCAATACAGAGTTATAAAAGGGGGGGGGGGGGGTCAGAAGGAGAGAGCGGGACAGAAACAGACAGGGAGACAGGGAGAGATTCTACAGAGACAAATATACAGATAGAGACGGAGAGATAGACAGACAGAGACAGCGAAAGAAAGAGACAAATAAAGACAGCGAGAGAGAGGGACAACCAGAGAGAAACGGAGATAGCGTGAGAGACCGAGAGGAACAGATATACGGTCAGCAAGATAGAGACGGCGACAGAGATGGCGAGAGAGAGATGGCGGCAGAGATTGCGAGAGAGACGGTGAGAGAGATAGTGAGAGTGACAGAGGCAGCAAGCCGGAGACAGTGAGAGAGAGAGAGAGGGAGGGAGCGAGACCGAGAGATGCCTCGTAGACGTCGCATCGTGGCTGACGGGCAGAAGACGAGCGGAGGCCCGACAGGCGTCGGTCGACTCGAGGGATCAGTGGGTTGTAAGGCGCAGGTGTCGGGACAGTGAAAGCTCCTGGCCAGAGCTCGCGATCATTATTAACTGGTGTGGGTCCGGCGATCTGCCCGCTTTGGAAATGTCAGCGAGTGTCCACGTGGTTGTGGCCAGGTCACACAGCTGGGCCAAGGTGTTCCCGCCAATAACCGAGCCGACTACATCCTGCTGCTGCTGCTCCTCACTTGCAAAATACTCCCAAGAACAGCCACACCGCATACCTTGTCATCACCCCTTCCCCCACCCCACTCGTAACAAGCCGTTCTGTTTCGTCCTAGCCACGCGTAACCCTGACGTTCGGTTGGTTCATATCTGCCATCTGGCGCGCTGCGAAAAGGTTTTACCGTAAACCTCTTAGGAAAATGTCGGGTAAATTGTGTCGCAAACCTCCGAATTTCTGTTACTTGAACAACCTTTTCTCTGTCCCTCCTCCTCTCCCTATTCAGAAAAACCATCGTGTAATTATGAAATTAATAATCAAGTGGTCGAACAGAATAAATTAGGGAATAGAATATAAATGATTAAAACATCAAGACGCGATTGCTGTCGTATGCGAGATTTTATGTTCGCTTATTGACAATAGGTGGGATATAGTATCAGCAGGTCAGCTAACGCATTAGCTGTACTCTTTGTATGGAGTTACATATTTACATATAATTAATTAGGCTGCGCATCTGCAGATGCTAGGCACCCTTTTCGTCCAGAACGTCATCCACCAATCCAGCTCTGTGTACACGAACATTATAGTGTATTAAACGGAAGAGCTCGCCAATGACACCCGCTTATAGCGCGGTAGGCCCTTTTTTTTATTTTTAACGCCGTAATTTATTTATTTTGATCCCCTAATTAATATTTTCTTAGCCCCTCATAAATTTTTATTGTACTCTAATAGATTTTGCCTGGATTCCTAATTGTTCATCCAATCCCCTAATTAACTCTGTTTGATGTCCTGATTTGTCTGATCCCGTAAATTATTTATCTAATCCCCTAATTAAGTTTTCCTCATCCCTTAATTTTGTCTGATTCCCTAATTAAGTTCGTCTCATTCCCTAATTAATTTTGTCTGTGACTAGGGTTGTAAAGTTTTCAGAAAAATTGGCGAAAGGAAATAAAACAGGAAAATATGTTTTTTTTTTTTTTTTAATTTTTCGGAAAAATTGGAAAATTTGGGAAAATTTCTTTAAAATCATTGCAAAATTATACTAATCTTTTGGTGACTAAATAATATATTCTAACTTATATAATGTAATTTAAATAAGGAGAAAAGCTGAGAGTTGGCCTGTCTGATTCATTCTGAACGTTTACTTAATAGCAAGGTGTAGAAATGTGGAAACAAGGCAAACATGTAAACTTTACAGTTTTAAGATAAGAAGAACTACAGAAGCATCACATTACTGTAATTTTAGTTACTTGTTTACTAGTAATCAGAAATACACACACACACACACACCATCATAAGTCGTAACTGAACACCTGGCAAACACAACAGTGTCAAATTTCACATGTCAATTATGTGTCCGAAATAAAACGACTAATTGTGAAGTTGATAAACGTAAAACAACAGCAGAGTACAATACTTAGCTAGTTGATACAAGCAGTAAGATCTTGGTGTTTTACTTGTGAATTTGTACTACAAAGGTTTTTTTGTTGTAATCGACACTGTTTTCATGGCAGAGATTGTAAGTTGTGTATAAGTATGTGGTTGACAACTATTTCTTGTTAACTCGTGTGCATATTGTTTATTTTACTGTACCAACTTTATTGTTGTTCTTTCTAAAATTTTGTGTTACAATTACTGAATGTTTCATTTTCGTGGTACCTACTGGTAAATGTAAATACATTTGATATCCAGATTTGTAATTCAGAAACTGTACGATTATTTTTATTGCAATTTTTTTCTTCAATTTTTCGTATTTTTTCACACTGATGAAAAAAAAATCAAATTTTTTCCATTTTAGCATCAAAGGAAAAAAAATTTCCTAAATTTAATGTATCCCTTAACTTCTTTGACCGCTCAAATTGGCTAACTCCCCTCTTCCCTTATTTTTTGTTGGCTCTGAAATATGCAAATATTTGTTAATGCGATACATTTCGTATACACAATTTAAAACATTATGTGCATCGAATAATTTATATAAGGTATGTACACACAATTACGGGTACCACAAACTTTTCTTCCTGTAGTGTTACAGGTTTAGAAATGATCCTGTTGTCTGTTGTTTAATTAGATGTGAGTTATGTCAGTGAGTTACTTTATTACAGATTACATTTTCGTATGTTTGCTCTAAATTTATTTTGTAAACATATTGAGCCTATTAAAACTTTATTAATTTTATTGAGCCGTTACATTAAGTATTCTTTCCAATATTTGGTATTTAAAATGGGAACTTTATCGTCGTTGATAACTTTTCCGTCTCAGATTTCACGATTTCGCTCAAATAGATTCGCTTGTTCTAAACTACTGAAACATCGTTTGTTAATTTTTAGTGTTTGTCATTATTAATTTGCATTTTTTTAAATTGGCTCTAGCGCACAAGAAGGAAGATATATTAATATTGAAATTTATGCCATAGTAAAAAAAATATTGGTTCAGTACATATATTTTAATAAAAAAAAGTAAACACTATTTCTATTTACGCCATAGTTATTAATACTTCTTATATGTTCGTAATATATTTCGTTAATCGACGGACATATTCAATTGTGTGGAGTCCATCTTGTCAATGACTGGACATTTGACCGCATCCTCTTGTGTAGGCAGCATTTTATGGTTGAGCCAGATGCTTTAAGTGCTGGTTATCAACATTTCGAAATGCTAGACAATGTTGCAACGTGTATAACTCAGTCATTGTGAAATTTCTAGTCGGAGTGTGTTGTTCCTTTATTGTATTCGTGTTGTAAAATATGCTGGTTGTAAACTATTTTGAAATACTGTACTTATACAGGCCTTTGTGCTGTACAGCGGTATTTTTTTCTCTAGTTGTTTTTTTAGATCATGAGGTGACTCATATTTATACGTGTAACGGTTATACGTAAATATGTTTATTTTTTAGCACTAGTGCGGTTAGTACAATAAATTGTAATTTGTTATAACAAAACGAAATTTTGGTCATATTTTTGTTGGCTAGGAAAAAATCGTGAATTGCAAAGCTGATATGAAATTTAACACTTAGGAAACTTGAAAGTTAATGTCGGTATTATGAAATGATTTTATGATGATGTGCTTATAATTCTTCTGAAGTGTGAGACGTATGCATTGCGCAAAGATGGATTTAATCCCATCACTTAACAGGCAACAATTATAGACCATAAAATACACCTGCCGTACGAGCTAGGAGTGGCAGAGACAGTTGTTTCCTGTAATTGTGTGTTGTCTGTATGTAGTTACGTAAGAAGCAGGGAATTATTTACTATCTGCAGCGCGTGAGGCTTGTAATGAATTGTCATTGTAGGTCAAAACATCAACGTCATGTCTTGTTGGTGTGAACTCTTTCTTCATATTTATCTTTGAATGTCTGTGGTAGTACTTATGTCCGTGCCCTACCAAAGTCTGATCACGTTCTTTGTTTTTCTATCATAAAGTGTTCAACCGGCTATATCATTATTCAGGATGTTACAAAATTGTATGTTGATATTTTGGAGGAACTATTCTCGCATATATATGTGATCGAAAATGTTATGTAAATATATTCCCGAAAGCAAATGGTGCAAAAATCTTTTCTCCACAAAATGCGGCTTTATTCATTATGGTTGGAGATGATGATGTATGGTTAGGGACCTGAAAAATTCGCGTTTTCTTTTACGACTAAGCTAGAAATCCATCAACTGTCACAATTGGTCCTTGACATATTTCACATCATCTGGAAGTCTCTGAGCCACTAATGGAAAAGTAACTAAATGCAGGTCCATAGCACTATGTCAGCGAGCAGCCAATGAACAGCTACGGTTTGCTGGAGTGCACATATATTATTGGAGGCTAGCCTACACATCTGTGAACCCGCGAAGATTTCCGGTCTCTATTTATGGTTAGAGCCACGATTTTATGGCGAAAAGATTTTTGCAACATTTGGTTTCCATGCGTCATGTGCACACCTACAGCTCTGCTACATCGTCTGTGGTTGGATGATTTTACTCTCACAGGCCTTGGCAAATTATAGACGTACAGACTCACAATAATCGTATTCTGATTGGTGCAGTCAAATGAGAAACGTGCCTGAACAAAGACACGCTGCCAATAACCTTGGAACAAAACTGCCGATGTGCACGTGAGTCACTGAAACAAAGTGGGGCAAAAATCTTTTCGCGACAAAATCGTGGCCCTATTTATGGTATATCGCGCGAAAACTTGACTGTTTGCTGGGTTTAAACGTACGTTTAGGTTGTGGAAAGATTGATGTCGTTCGTTTGTACGTAGAACTGTTTCCATATTTGACTAAGCCATTAAGAATCCCGCTATTGTAATATTTGATGCCTGTTATTGGTCTGCAGAAAGTAACGTTGTGTCATACGTATATCACCCATTCATACATGTGGCAAGAAACCACAGTGTTTCCAACTGTGTGTTGGCTCGTACAATTTTCGCGATATACCGTCATCTCTAATTACTATCTCACGACCCGTCAGGAGGCGTCAAGTGATTCAAGGACCAATTAGTAAAGTGATTCGAACTTAAAAGTTGATTGAATTCTTGCCTATACCCGAAACAAAACGCAAAATTTTCCGGTTTCTGTCCATGCAATACAGCGGATCTGGCGGAGGACGGAGCGTGATTACTAGGGAGCCCTGTTTTTCGCGAAAATAATTTTACCTCACTTTGTTTCAGTGCCTTACGTACACATCTGCAGTTGTGCTCCGTGCTCAGTGATTGGATCTTTTAACTGTCACGAGCCCAGGGATTCTACCGGCAAATCACAGACGTGGGTGTTGCGGGAACGTTATTGTAATTGGCTCAGTCAAATGAAACACGGCTCTTCGCACAGACACGCTACCAATAACCATGAAGCAGAATTGCAGTTGTGAGCGTAATCCACTGAAACAGACGGGGGCAAAAATCTTTTCGCGAAAAACAAGGGTCCTGAGTGATTACAGTCGATGTTGGTTAAGACAATTAGGAAGTGGAATTGGTTGAAGGAGGGCTTGGTGTTATCGAGGGGAACAGGAGTAGCTTATAAGGGCAGTTGAAAAGATGGTGTTAAAGGATTGGTATGCCTGCCACCGGGCGGTAACCTACTTACAAGTCTAATTATTATTATGAATAGTATTATTACGTGAAGGTCTGAGAATTCCTTAGGGATAATGTCACTGCATTTTCCCGCCATAGTGTACACAGATGAAACATGCATGCCGCCACGTTTTCGTAGTTTTTTGTATGTCAAAGTCCAAATTTGCATAAAACTGTTTTGTGATGGAAAACTAAACCAACTGACTTACCAAACTTAAATAATTCACACTGAATAATTATGTTGAAGGCTATAAGGTCTTATATATAAAATAAAATTTTTTATATTTTTCTATTTAAAAAAAAATGGCTGAAGTTTAAAATGAAACTGTAAAAAATTCAGGATTTTTTTAATATTTTATAAAAAATTTTTCTTACATGCGATAATGTATATAACATCGTTATTCATTGTGATATTTTTTTTAAAGAAGTAAGTCAGTTGGTGTTACTTTCTGTCATAAAGCCATTTCATGTAAATTTGGACTTGGCGTGCCATTATAAAAAATATGAAAGCTAAACGTTTTACATTACCGATACAGTATAAATAGTCATAGTGTATGTCTACAACACACGACTTATCTCGTAAAAATAATACAAATTATTAAAACAATAAAAATTGTCGGTGAACGGCCCCTTAACTACCATACAAACTTTTCAATCACAACTTTTGGAGACAAAGTTTAGTATATGTGCTATATTATAAATGTTTAACAAAAATTTGTTTGAACATGGCAAAATAAATATTTACTTGATCGAACAAAGTATTTTATTGCCAGAGCGATAGTTTTTGTTGTCCCAATATTAGATTGCCAGACTATTTACGCCCATGCTCATGCCGAACAAACGCTCGAAAACCCCTACTCTAAATATTTTTCTCACATGTTTATTCATGTAACAATATTTTCGTCAGCTAATGTAGAAAACGTTTTACGACTAAAACGATTTCTTGAAACGTGACCAAGCCGCACAGAATACAATTTAATCTATTAATTACTTGTCAAGTACCAGTAATCTCTTATTGTTAGCAATTTTTTAAAAATACAAAATATGTGGTTTTATGTTCATAACTTGAATGATGTTGCCCGTGACGTCTAATTTCATTGTTAATTATTTACTTTAAGAATTTTAATTTTAGTTGAGTTTCTGCGACTAGAACATGACAAATTTAACTTTGACGTGTCGTTATAGGCATACTATCTTGAAAATAATTGTCCATGCTAAGAAAGTGTAGTCACTAAGACCGTATATACTTTTTCGTGCAAATATAAAATGTTTTAAGTTTTCCAACTTGAACTGCTAAGGTGGGGTTATATTCTACGTGAGTTTATAGTACGGTAATATATTTTATCGGAGCGCGAGAATGATATATTTGAAATACATTTTCTAAACAGCCAAACAAAACAAAAAACAGTAATTTCCAGTCGGCTTGCGTTGTCCACCTTAAGAGGGCAAGCATGACTCGGCGCTAAATGCTTAAGTTTAACGTACTGGGTTTCTGGAAGCCAATTTGTAAAAAAAACTAATGAAGCAACAATCCTGGATAACAATAGCATAATTCTCAATAAACTTCCTCTGACGCCGAAATCTCGTACATTTATTTGCGGCGCAACGGATTCTGGGTAAATGTTTGCTCGTAAAGTTTGCATGTATAGTTAAGTAAGGGTGTTGCTTTGTAGATTTACCATACTGACTTTCAAATACGCGTATATTTCAATTGGAGTTTTGAACGTTTACTTATATTGCACACAGTGATGAGGAGGCTTGTCAGCAACTGTACATGAGCTGCCACTTCAAACCGACATAGAGAGAGAGAGGTCTCGTTACACACACTTGCCACTGGGCGGAGTTGCGCCCTGCCCTCTTCACCAGGCCTGTCATCTCCGCCACACGATGATATACAAATGACAGGGATCCAGTCACGTGTGCCCTCTGGCACCCTGCATTATCCCCCTCGCACACCCCCCTCACTTTTCACATACACATACTCATTCACAAACCTGTCTTCTACGTGCTTAGCCTCGTATCATTACCTTCGTCATGTCTCGTGACATCATACATAGTGAACAGCCATTCCTCTTCTTATGCTACTACATTACATTCTTACACCTATTTACCCCTCCTCCTTTTATATTATATTTGGTTTCTGCAGTCACTATTAACGTCGTGGCATAATATTGTAACAGTAATTATGAGCAGGTATTAATTTATAATTATACTCCCTCTTTCTCTGTCTCTCTCTCTCTCTCTCTCTCTCTCTCTCTCTCTCTATATATATATATATATATATATATATATATATATATATATAAAACATATATGTATGTATGTATAAGATATATGTATATGTATGTATGTATAATATATATGTATACAGTAGACTCCCGATTATCCAATTTGTGTATTATCCGCGCAAAATATTTCGCTTGCAATAGTTAAAAAAAGTTGAAAATTAAAATAAAATTTTTTTCGTTACTTATAAATACGCGTTGTGTGTACGCGCGTAATATTCACCAAAATGTTATGTCCACAACCGTATTTTGAAAGGCGTGAAGTTTTAAGTCTTTTCCAGTAGGCGAAACAATTATCTCCGCGCATGAATGGATTAACTATAGTACGTCGCTCATGAATGGATTAACTATAGTACGTCGCTCATGAATGGATTAACTATAGTACGTCGCTCATGAATGGATTAACTATAGTACGTCGCTCATGAATGGATTAACTATAGTACGTCGCTCATGAATGGATTAACTATAGTACGTCGCGCATGAATGGATTAACTATAGTACGTCGCTTATGAATGGGTTAACGGGGACTTTTCTTGGTCAAATAAGTTAGCTGTGATTTTTCATTAATCGTGTTTTTAGATTATTAGCGCATATCCTCTAATCATTTATGCGAATAATCGAGATTGTCTGTTTTAAATTGCTACCTTTTATTACAGGAATGAATGTGCCTTTTTTTCTTTCTACTGAGATCTAAGAAAGGGTACAAGTGGATTATCCGCGATTTTGGATTATCCGAGGCATCGGCCCCCTCCATTAGTGCGGATAGTCGGCAGTTGACTATATATACACACACAGGATGGGCTGTGAATCGCGGAGAAGCTCGCAGGTACAGGTAGCCACTGCACCTAAATCAAGAATAATGAGAATATGAACCACGCATCTATTGTCAATAGTATGGGCGTAATACCATCGTGAAAGTGGTGTTAATGAACATGTTAAGCGACTATAACTAATCAACCACTACAAATGGAACATTGACCTTCCGGTTTCAATTCAGATACATGACGACGCGTATGGAGGGAATAAAGAGTGAACACCATCCCGTCTCATGTGTTGGAAACAAAGATTCGTCTCGTTATGCATGTATTTCTGTAAATGTACGATGACAGGTAGGCAACCCGTGTAGCACGTATAAGCTGACATGTTGCCAAGGCGGTAGTGCAGATGTTTTTATTGGTTCCCACCACGTCGGTGTGACACATTCGTTTGTACAGACCATCTTGCATGGCGAAGTGCTGCAATAAATATCAGTATATTCCCGTACAGCCCGTTATGGAAGCGGGTCGACTTCGCCGTCTATATAATAGTACTGTCACTGAATGTTGACAGCACTTCAGCAAAATCCGGACATTGTGGGTCACGTCTGGTGGACTGATGATGCTCATTTTATCAAAGAAAGTGCACTTAAATGGCACATTGACATAACGTCAAATCTAACTTATTTCGTGCCAGGGGTTGTCAGGTTCGGTGGGACACAAACATCTGGTGCGATATCCTGGGAAGCCCGTTGATAAGACCGTATCTCTTTCCTGACAGACTCACATGAGGTTGGTAAGCAGCATTTCTCCACGGGGTACAGCGGGAGCTCTTAACGGCGTTGCGACGCGTTATGTAGTACCGACATGATTGAACACCGTCGCATTAGTGCAGCATCTCACCAGGAATTAGATCGCATCTGTACAAGGCGGTAGATAGGAAGGGATGGGCGTGTATCCTGGCAACCAAGGTCACCGGACCTCTATCCCTTAGACCACTCCTTGTTGGGATTCCTTAAGGAACTAGTGCACCATGAATCTATGAAAAGCTTCGAGTAATGCACACACACACACATACACACACACACACACACATATATATATATGTGTGTGTGTGTGTGTGTGTGTGTATGTATGTGTGTGTGTGTGTTGGGATAGATAAAGGACAATTTAAAAACCTGCTTCTTAGAAACTTACAAGGTGTCACTAAGACTGTTTCGTATAATGTGAATACAACAACGTAATCACTGTCGTGTTATTTGCTGGTACGCACACATTGTAACTCCTGTGTTTCCAGTAAATTAAAAGAATTAAATATTATTTTGTTTTGCTGCATTACACGTACCACTACTGACGTCCTACCTGCGCTCCTGCATACAAGTACCTCCCTCCTTCATTACTTTATGTCATGTGTGTTGCATACCTCTCGGTAATAAAATTGTGCATCGCTAGTGTTCTCGGAAGTATGTCTTCATGTACGTGCTACAATGGTTGCCTACTGTCGGCATTACCACAATGCTCTGACTTTTGAGTGCCTGTATCTCAAAAACGGTTTGTCTGAGCGTGTGCGGACAAGTGCACTTTTTTGTTCCTTATGTCATTTCGGTTCTTTATTCAATAGGATGGGCTGATACAGGTGTACATGTACAGAAGTACATGCATAATTACGGATTTGACCTTATGTTTCCATCGCATGGGATGGGGTGGTGTTCACACTTTATTTCCTGCATACGTTTCGTCATGTATCTGAATTGAAACCGGAAGGTCAGTGTTTCGTTTGTAGTGGTTGTTTAGTTATCGGCACTTACCATGTTCATTTACACAAATTACACGGTGGTATTAAGCTCATACTATCGATAATACAGGCGTGTACCTATATTAATTATTCTTGGATTAAGTTCACAAAATATCATCGATAATTCTCGGCAGGTGATTGCTCGTGAAAAATAAAAACGCAGTAATTCATCTTTGAAAATCAAATTTTAAAACCTTAATTTCCCTACAAGCTTACATCGAACGACCTAAACTGACAAAACTCAGAATATTTCTTCATGACAATAATAGTAATAAACAGTAAACGCGAGTTGATACTTTCAACCCTTACGAAATAAAAGGGGTGTAAACCCTTAAATTGCTGACAACATTTTTAACGTCAGGATAATCTGCAATTTGAAGGTGTATAATTGGTTAATGGGAACTTAGTACCTTGTAGCGACTGTCTAGGGCGCATTGTTTTCGTTCGAAAAGCACGTGAATATTGGGCGTGGTGATACAGAGCCTAGCTCGTAGGCAACACTGCGTACATGTGTGTTTGTTTTATCCCGCCGCGCCGTACAAGACGACGGTGGATGTTCACTGCAAATATCATGTGACGTACCTTAAATAGCTCACATAACCGTAACTAGCACTTTGTTCCTGGCTGAATGTGTGTGTGTGTTTTGAAAAGATAATTAACAGATAGGTGTGTAGGGGAAATACATATCTCGTTGTTAATGCACAAAGTTATTCATTTAAACTATTTGTGTAATTCTGACACTACTGTAAAGTGTAGAGGAGCCGATATGGTTTTCAGTCACTGCGTATTGGTTCTAAAGTGAATGAAACAATCAGATATGCCATGAAAACCTAAAACAAACTCTCAATGCCCTAATTTATTATAAAAAAAATCATAAATACAAGTTGGTTGTATGATAAATATCCTAAAACACGTGAGTAATTCGTCTATGTGATCTGTATTTGCTATATGCATTTATCGTATTTATGTGTGGTAGTTTTTACTATGGGTAAGTACAAAAAAAAGTGAAATTTTGTTAAGTTGTTTTACGTGCATCATGGCTATCGGCAGAGTAGCTTTGTTCAAATACGCCTATTATTTGACTGTACCAATCAGAATGAGGTTATGTTGACACCATAAGTCGGTGTTTGGCTAGTAAGATCCCGTGGACAAGATAGAGTTAAAGCAGCCAATAGCTGTTCATGAAGGAGAACTGGAGATGTGCGCGTAAGCCATTGAAACCTAATGATGCAAAGAAATTTGGGCCACAAAGTCGTGGCACTACACCGCAGTGCGATAGGTTGGCAGACGTGTGGTTCTCGGGCAGGATAGAGACGTTACATCGTGCCTAGTTTGGCGGCAGTGTCAGGACATGTTATTGGCTGTAGGTTGGCGGCGACACGCCCACCTGCCGGCCACCTAGCAACGACGCTGGGTCGCTGACACCAAGGCGAGGTTGTCGCCGGCACCCACGACGTATCTGCCGCCCTGCCTCTGTCTTGACTCTCGCTTATCATACAAAGAACCGCGTCGTGTTAGCATAGGAATCTACTCCTCGTGGGCTGCCGCATCCCCGCTATTGTCCTACTTGAAAACATCAGGCTAGCCCAGCCAGCGCCGCCTTGACGCGCGTCAACCAATGTTCGTCAAGAGTGCGTGGTATAGATAAATTAACGCTGAAAACATCAATTGGTTCCTACGCTTTTTTTTAAGTCAATATGGTTAAAATACTCAATGACAAACCAAGAGAATGGTATTTGCCAACTTTATTAGTGAATATTTACCCAGAATTACCAATTCGTTACGCGTGATTGCTTGTGCCGCAGTTAAATGCACACGAGGTTCCGGCGTCAGAGATTGTGCCTCAGAAGTTCGTAACACTGGAAGCAATCTTATTTAAAACGTTGGCTAAAACTATTGTCTAGGATTGCTATTGTTTAATTTTCGCAAATTGGCTTCAAGACACCTGCAGTTATACATTAATTCTCTTAGCGCTGAATTATGTACCACGCCCTAAGGGCGCGGTTTACCTCAGTTTCGAACGTATTTTTTGTTTTTATATTTGTACCATATATTTATTTTTCTTGTTTTGGACATAAACAGTGATTAAATCTTCCTCTTAGAAAATTTGTGTACCTCTCATAGTTTTTGCGTAATGAGTAGTAAACGTCAAAATTTGCACTTTACGGTTTTATGTACGCCACTAAAACCAACTGACATACCAAACTGGAAAAATCCACCGTTTGTAACAATGTTGTAGGCTATTATGTGATATATATAAAAACAAAAAAATAAAATATTTTTGTATTTAACAAAAAATTTTGAATTTTAAAATGAAAATTAAAAAATTTCAACTCCTTCTCGTTGTGTAACTACACATTTCTCATTGCAACTCTTTGAATCCTTGTAAACTGAACTATTATTTTCGACACGTAAACTCTTTTCTTTTACGTTGGTTACTGTTGAACCTTGGCCACCAAGGTGGTGCAGTAGACAGGCACTCTACTAACAGCGATCCCAGTTCCATTCCCGTGGACTTGACCCATATTTTCACGCGTGACGAACGTGGTTTACGTCGAGTTTACACGGACATGTCCCTTGCCTTCGCCCCAGGCACTTCATTCGCCGGAAAAACGGTTTTCTGGTGGCCACAAAAATGTTTTGTTGACATGGACCTTTCCAATTATTTTTTGTCGTAGTTAGATTTTTTTGCAGTCACTTATAATTTTACTGGGGGCAGCATTTTTTTTTCTGTCGCTACAAACATTTTTGTGAAGACTACATTGGCAAAATATTTTTGTGTGTGGCCACATCGGTTTTCTTCGTTGTTCCGATACTGCTCGATCGCCGAGTCTTCTCACCTCATCAATTCTTCAGACTGGCTGGTCGACGGGTCTTACCTTCTTACCTTCTACGTTTACCCCGGCCCTTTGTCATGTTTACTTCCTGTGTTAATAAGGGGACAGTGTCGATTGCAGCTCTTAATTTAATTTCTGTTGCACAGAGAAAAGTGTTTGGTACAGTCAGACATATGTAAGTTTGTCTATGTCAGTACAAATTTTCATTTGATCCAACAATATGTTCGTTGAACGAACAATACAGTAGGCTTAAATAATAGTGATTGTTGCTCTAACAAGATGTGTGTTTCAACTGAGCTAAACATTCTTGTTGACAGAAATAAATCTGCCAGGTAACGAAATATGTAAATTATTAAAGTTTTATTCGCTTGTTTGACCGTATTTAAACAAATATTTGCTTGACAGTACCAAACCAATCTCTCTGTGTTCTAAAATCCTAGTGTAACAGATTTTGTGTTCCAAGAGAATAGACAACCTAAATTACTGTCTACAATATAAAATTTAAGAACGTCTTCTGATTTACATTAATTTCTAAGGTAGGTAAAATTTTAATATAGTTTGGCTGACATGAAATAAATAAATACAAATATCTTTTTATTTTTCAAGCAAGTTGCGAATGTAAATTAAATGGATACTAGAAAATTATTCATGATGACATTTTACAATAACAAACACGCACCTGTCAACAGAAAACCTCTCTCCGAAAAAAAAAAATAATTGCGCAGTATGTTTATGTACTTTCAATTCGCTCTCGTTACGAACTCTGTTTGCATGTAATTTTACGCCCGACTCAAGCCAATACAATCCCAATTTTTGCTTAAATGACCTTGAGACTGAAATCGATTCGAACCCCGTTCACATGGCAACTTTCCAATCGGTAAGCGTTTTGAAATCGACATGGAAACATACTAACTAAAATATAAGTAGGCATTACATCTCGTCGACATCGAGGTCATTAGCCGAAACGGTGACATTCAACGTGACACAGTGACAGGAACTGGGAGAAGAATCAGCCATGGCCTTTGTTAACGAACCTTCTCAGCATTCGTCTGGAACGATGACGGGAAACAATAGAAAACTTTATAAGGTTTAATGGATACATTTTATAGAAGGTTGTGACGTTAAAATTATCACAGTCAACAACAATAAATTTAATGGTGTTGGACATTAAATTCTAAAATATGCGAATAATATTTCATTAAATTCACTTAACATATATTCTCAGTGTAGAGCATATGAAGAGGGCATTTTGTGGGTATAACTTAAAAAATTATTGGACTGTCTGACTAATGTGATTATTGCTATGGTCTATTCCGCTTCAAGAGAATTAATTTTATCATGCAAATAACTCTGACTGAATCAAATTGCAAATAAAGTTTTCTAAGCATGCTTTAGCGGTCGTTAGTTTATTCATACTACTTGTGTTTGACTTGATTATTCAACATCAGAAAAGAAAAAACAGTTTCGATGCAAAGCAAAATTATTGAATGAATAAATGAAATTATTTCGTGGGCTTAATGTTACAACTAGATAACTAGGTAGATGGAGATATCCAATTGCAACATTTAAAATTGCTTTTGTTATACACATAGTTATTTGTAGAAGTGCAAATTTGTGTTCCATCATTACACCTAATTAACACATTTATAAATATATACACATCAAAAGGAGCAATCGTAAGGGTAGTGTAGACATCTGCAAATAACTTAGATTTGGAAAAATTAAGTTACCCAGTTGTTGCACTAAGCTGACGATATATACTTGGAGCAACAATAAAGTATTTTAAGTCAGGCCTACTTATTCTGTAGCAAAGCCGTACGAAAACCTTATTTGATCCAGTTTGGAGCAGTGGAATGTCAGTAGGACATACAACAGCTCAGTTGAAGAATGCAGTTCAGTTCAATAGAAGTCTCAAGTTCATGGATACAGTTGTGAAGAGTCTCGAAGCTCGATAAACGGTTTCCTGTAACAGCCATTATAAAGTGTAATGTATTTTCTAATATCTCATGATGGAATTCACTTGGCTCTCCTTTTTGTAGAATTTTAAATTCTCGTAGATAATTGTAAGTTACTTAAATAGAAATACATAACCATTTCAGTTCTTGAGATTCAGAAAAAAACACACTTTCCAGAAAACTTAACTTCTTTGTAACAAAGCTGTCAGTTGTTTTGTTGTTATTCCTACTCACACAACTCTTTTTTTTATACATAACACATTACAAGAACGTTTGTAAAGTTTTTACCAAATCATATAGTAACGTGTACATCTTCCATAGTTATCCTCCTTGTTGAAGAAGAAACATGAGAATTCTTTGAAAATATGAAATGCTCCTGCTGTTTACAATGATTTCAAATTACTTAAAAATATTAACAGGTTTTCCAAAGACAACTTAAATTGTATCTGTAAGTAAACAGTTATTTCAGAAAATCAAACACTTGATTCAAACATGTGTTTGAACCAAAATATAACAGTACTTTACAGCATTATTATTAGTGAAACTGAAATCAGGATGTCGGAACCGGGGATCGAATTCCTAACGCCAGGTTCGGTAAATTAATAAAATGATTCAAGTATTATGTTGTTTTTAAACGTCTGCTATGCTATATTTTACGATTTTTTGGGCTCAAAAGTACAAAACGAAATGATATTCGGGCTTAATTACAGAACGACAATAATTGCTCGTAGATATTTATTCCCCTTAATTTATTGGTAGTATAAATGTTTGCCTTTTGTTATAAGGAAATAAAGAATTCTAAATGTGATCTTTGAACGTTTCATAGGTTAATTTGAGTCCCTATAACTCTAAATGCCTTCATTAAGAAACATTAAGTATTGGCATATATTTGCCGCGTTTTCAGTCAGAAAATACTGTATTAATTGATAGGCAGTTAACTAACAGATATGTTATCACACGTGTGCGATAAGTATTTTTGTCCAGACTTGTGCGACAACCTTTATAATGACGAATTTTATTTCATTTTTGGTTTATATTTTGTTTTTTAGGCTCGACTGTATGCTTTATAATAAATAGGATTTTTTCAAAGGTGGTAGGAAACTAAATTAAGAAAATAAAAGATTCTTTGAGATTATCCTTACAACAGAATATCCGCTATGTTATGTTTCGTATAACTTCAATAAATTCTGATAGCTACTTACGGACAGTTACTGTTAATATTATGTAATACGTGCGACACAATGCAAGGCAAAACGTACAGTATACATATTGCTGACTGGACATTTCAAGTTCATTTTAGAGCTAAAAATGTTGACTGACATAGTATCCAACATCTATATCACTTAAAAAGTTGTGCTCTCAGAATTGTTAATTTTGCTGAAGTTATGTGAAGTAGACTATACATGAAAACTAGACATATGTTTTATCTGGTTGAATTATTCAAACACACGTAATGCTAAAGTACCTATATTAACGGCTTCTTACCGTCTTCCTGCTAACAGGCCCGAGAGTTATTTGATTATATGTGCATTTATATATAACAATTCGTAGTTCTTGTTAAGAATGTTCTGCCATGTTAATTTTAATTTGTGTGCTGGGGGTCGCGGTTGGCACAGTGGGCTAGAGTACCCGCCTCCCTTTAAGGCGATTCGGGTTCGATTTCCGGCGGGGTCAGTCCCCAGGATTATCGCATGTGGGAATCGTGCCGTAGTATGCCGCTGATCAGTTGGTTTTCTCGAGTATCTCCCGTTTCCCCCACTCCTTCACTCCGGAGGCTGCTAAACATAAACGTTTCTCGAAACACACTTTCTCTACTTGCTCGGACATAGACCCGAAATCGCATTTTTATCGGAGTCCAGCATTCAATTTTAGGAAGTCACAAAAACGCATTTGAAAGTTTAATTAAAGATGCAAAGTCGTTGTATAAAAGTTTTGCTTTCTTCACTGTATAGTTATACATTGTATATTTACTAAACACATTATGTGCATGCGTTCATTCTTTTAAATTAATTTTCGATATTGAGTTAAGTCATTTTATCATGTTTACTGACTTAACACACACTACACACCCGCTACTTCACTTATTTGATTTAATATTTTTTTTTCTTTTCTGGTTCTTCTGTAGTATTACCAATGTCTAAAGGTGATGTAGTATTATAGGTAATAATATTCTGTAACTAGGTGTTCCCTTGCTAATTTACAATTGTTGTAGTACGACTGTGTTAACCAATGCAACAAGCACGTACTCACTCGAGCAATGTAGAAGCTCTTTGTAATTGAAACATTAAATAGCAGGTTCCTGTCGGTTAACATCAAAGTATTATTCCTCAACCTTGTGTGTGTCAGGTCATCTTCCGGATTAATAGAATCCACGATATTTCGCCCGTAACGAATATAAACGTTGCTTTGAATCGGAGGTCGCTTGACATTTAAGGATCCACGCTTACCTGGAATTTGTTGGTTTAGAATCTAGCAAGGAGTATATTGCTAGAGACACTGAAAACTTGCGGGAAAAGTTTATTGCTAGTCTGCTACGTTGTTTATACAACACTGAAGGTTTAGTATCTACAGTATATTGGCTGTAGCTTATTTGAAGCATTGTTTTATTTCTTTCAGCAGATGCAACTGTATCTGTATCGATTTAACACAGAAGGTGTGTGAATAGTCCCAGAACTGTTGACGCGTGTCACAAGATGCGTCATCCAATAATAGTAACCGGGTGATGTGGCGCAAAGGAAACACGTTTGACTCGCATTCGGGAGGACCCGGGTTCAATACCCGTCTCCAGCCGTCGTGATTTCATTAAATCTCTCCAGGCGAATGCTGGGATGTTTCCTTAACAAATGTCATGGCCGATTCCTCTCAGCTCCTGTCATTGTACCTAATGACCTCGCTGTCGACGAGACGTAAAGTCCACTTATCTTACCTACCAATGATGGTAGGATAAATATACTACAGTTTATTGGAGACTAGGTTGTCGTTAAATATTTTCGTCACTTTCCAGTGTCTCTGCACTTCAGCCATACGCGTCAAACACTGAACTGGAGTGCAAGTCATCCGTCGAACCATTTTACTAAGAGACTTTTAAGCTGTGGCCATGTTGAAAGATCTGTAGCTAACATAATTGCAGCCCTGTATCAGAGCATCGCGCATGTCCGGCTAATATGTTTTGAGGGTGCGGCAATCTGAAAGGCAGTTTATACTTAAGTTGGTGAGCTTCGAAACTGTCTTTCTAATGTATGTCGTCCTCGCTCGTCTTAAGTGCGTCTTCATTTTGTAAATTAGCGTATTTGGAGCATGCGGAATAGTTTATTTTAAAAAATGCCTACTGTTTCCGAGCCCAGACTCAAACCAAGAGACGGTTGAGCTAAGGATCTCATCCGGAGTAAGGGGTGATGGGCGAGATCCTGGGATGTGTGTTCCTGAGCTCTCTCGATACCCTATACTACTACTTTGGAAGGTGGTCGAAGGCGCAGTTCAGTGTTCCACCAAGGGCTGTGGTGGTTCCAACTGTCTGTTAGATAAAGTCCACTGCGTGGTAGAGCTTGATTTCTCCCCACGCTCATGGGGCCGGGCGTCAGTAAGGCCTCATGGCTAAGAGGCACCGTTAACAAACAAAGCGTGTGTGTATGTTTCCTAGCACACTGCTAAGCGATTAAAGCGCGCAACAGGCGACCGCCTTAAGGATGCTCAGTGGCAAAAACGCATAATTTTATATTTATACGACGCAGTATTAGTTTTACAGACGTTACTTTTGACTACATTTTTCACTTGTGAAACGTTTTTAGCTCTCGTAATGTTCCCATAGCGGCAGGTCAAAGTCAAAATTTAACAGAATCCAACTGAATTACGCGAATGAAATAATTTACACTGAATTGAAACAGTATGGGTCATGTGCTAAAAGATTTAAAATCACACGAAGAAATTCCTTTACACTTTTTAACAAAATCTGAAATTAACGATAATTTTCTTCATATAAGGTAATTTTTAAAACCAATACAAAGTGACTTCGTTGTAGGGTTTTCAATATATTATCATATGTCCCATACTATCTAATTTCAGTGTAAATTATATAATTCCAGTTAATGAGTAGTTTTTGTTATTAGCATGTTCCCGTATCTTGCAAATTTTGACGTTATCCTGCCGCTATGGGAAGTCTATGAGAGCTAAAATGATTTCACTATTGGAAACTGTAGTCAAAATATCGTCTATAAAACTAACACTATGTCGTACAAATATACAATTATGCACTATAGCCACGTGAACGCCCTTAAGGCGGCCGCCTGGTGAAGGGTATATTTGTGTGTGTGAGGCGAAAATCGATGAGGCGCTAAGAGCTACTCTGGCCGGCACACGTATTGTGATATCGCCTCTACGGCCATAAGGCGCAGTGTTGCCGCCGTAACGTTTTTACTGAGGGACTTTAAGCGGTGACCCTATCTCTTTACTGAGCGCGTCACTGTAGCAAAGTCCAATGTACTTGTAGACCTCAATTTCGAACAAATCCCTTACACATATCTTGCGGAACAACCACGTGAAAAAGCAGATTTTATTCAAGTTTGAAGGCATAAAAATAATTCTTTCAATGTGCGTGGAGTCTTGAAAATCACATTCACAAGTAGCCTGAAGTATGTTTTTTTTTTCCTGGATAAGCATTGTGAACGCAAGATTATTGGTCTCTGAGAAAAAATGTAACTGCGAACACGTTGCACGCAGTTCGAGCGCCAGTCAGGCGGCCTCCTTAAGGCGGCCGCATGCCGAGACTGCCTACCGGTGCGTAGAGCTTCGGCCGTCGCAGTTTTTTATTCGGAAATTGTTTTACCAGCTGCAGAAATGTCTGCTTAGAAATACTATTCGTTGAACGTTACACGTGCCTTTCGTTAGTAATACTTAAACCTTATTTTCTCGCAGCAAAAAAAAATAGATTAAATTTGTGTTTTTGCTGTATTTTTTAGGTTAGATAGTCTTGGTTCGGTATGTATTCACAGGTACAACATACATTTTTCTCAAATATTTTGAGGCGAGTTAATCTGCACGCCATTTCAGTGACTTGCTCTTAGAGGCTAGGGTGAGACATGTGGCGCTTATCGTGTCGTCCTTAACCATTTAAACTTCTTGGACTCGAACGCGCAATATACGGCCACCCAGGGGTGGTCACCTTAATGCATTTTAGTATTAAGGCTTATTGGCAGCAATTACATGGAGTTTTTTTTTTTGCACCTGAGGTGGGCCGCCAAAATGTCACACACGTTCCCTTTCAATCCTATTTCCCAGTATTGTCTATAGCCTATGCATATATATAATACTGCTTTGATCTTCATATAGCTGAATACAATGTAAAACACAAACAACTCTTTTAAGAGGCTTTTATGTGCTGCAGCGTAGTTAAATTATTTTTAACTACTAATTCATTTTGCAATAAACACATATCAGTTGTACGTACCTGTAAGTTTCCGATTCTGCATATTATTTTATTCCATTGAAAATGGTACTCTCTGCACTGCTCCCTCCTTGGTACACCACCTGGTGTACGGCAGCATGCCAAGAACATGTTTTTCTTATAGCCTATCTCAAATGTTTGTATGCTACGTGAAATATTATCCGTCTCGACTGACGAAGTTGACGGAGCCTCGCGGGGCCGAGCTCTTGCGGGATGGACTATACATTGGCTCACACGGGTCTCCCTCCAGGGCGGGCCGTACAGTCGGCGCCGATTTCGCGCTATCCGGGTGACACAATTGGTCGTAAAGTTCAGGCGGTCGACCTCTCGCGATCCACGCGCTCCTGAATTTATTTGTTTGACGTATAATTTTTTTTTGTCGGAGTGTCGGGCGCCGTCCCCTCCCTTGGTGACGACCAGTCCAGAAAGGTCAGAACCTCAGGGAAGACCCACACTGGGGGGAATCTCTGTCCTCGCCTGCGAGTATATAAGCTGGTCGTGTTGTCTCTTCAGGGCAGTCAACGCCTCAGGCTTCTATCTTCCTCTCAGCCACCTTAGATCCTGCACAGGCCATGGAGCGAGTGGTAAGTCTTCTAGTCACCCTCTTCCTCTGTCTTCTCCAAATATTGCTCATCTACAGAGCCACTGATGTTCGGTGGAAAGAATTTAGCAGCACCTTATTATAATGTCTTAACCTGCACATCGGCAGCTCTACTTCATTGTGTTTGGCTTGTATCTTCGTGCATAGGCGTCGCACACTCTGAATCTGAATTAGTGAATATTCACCGATTCACGCTGATGGATGGAGTAGTTTCAACAATTTGAATCAGTGACTGTTTAAACTGTGAATATTCACTGATTTCCTTAGAGAGGGCCAACATCTCACAAGTGAATCAGTGAATATTCACCGATTTTTACAGTTGTTTTCAAAGAACAGTTTTCACTTATTGAATCAGTGAAACATTACTGAAAAATCTGTGGACATTCACTAATTAACTTGTGGAATGTTGGCACTCTTTATCGGAATCAATGAATTGTCACCGACTTCACAGTGGTTTCTCACTGATTTACTTTGATGAAACTGCTCCGTCAATCGGCTTGAATAAGTGAATATTCACTAATTCAGATTAAGAGTGCACGTATGTCAGTGAGAATAAAGTAACTAGGTGTGTGATTTGCGGGTATAACCCTGAGCTGCTAAGTGTTCCAAACATCCAATCACTGACCAAAGAAGCAGAGCCACACATGTGCAGATAAGACACAGAAACAAGATAAAGCTGAATCCTTTTCATCCAAAAATCACTCTTTAGTTGGCAATGGCCCAGTTTTAGGTAAACTACATAAACCCCCTAAAAAAAAGTAGTACATAAAATGTTTTAGAGTAATATAGATTAGAAAATTACGTTTTATTGGGTATTAACTATAAAAATTAGAAAACGTATTTTTTATTTTATAACGTTTATCTATTATGTTCTCATACAGTACTTTGTTTCAAAGATCTTTGAAGTTTGTCCAATGAGTAAATTCAACTTTTATTCTCCGTTACACTTTGTGGTTACAAACTAGGTATGTAGAAATCGTAAAGCCGCTGCCTACGGGGTGCTTTGAATGTGTTGTATTGTTCAGTAAACCATTTTTATACGGAATTTATTGCACATGCGCCCATTGTGCCAATGTACGTATAGAAAACGCACTTCAAGCAAGGACGGAATGTGATTGTTTAGTCACTCCAAGCTCGTTAAAAACACTGTTTCTAAGCTCTCTTACATACAGAGTGCCGTATTTGTACATGTACTAACCGGATGTATGTGAAACTCTGGTATAAACATGCAGTGAACTATACTACAGACCATGCACCAATCAAACTACGTGCGGTCGCCACTTGGTCCCATGGTAATAACGTATCGGTGGGAATCTTGCACACTAGTTCAGAGCTTGGCTCGTTGAGGCGATGCGGCATTTAATACTCTCTACACGGCCACCCTTATAGCTCCGTCACTTCTGAGTCTTTTCCTTAAGGCCGCTCTGGAAACATTTCAGCCACTAAATATTCTTTAAAATGTATATATTTGATAAAGTGTCGTTTCCCGCAAATAAAAAAAATTGAATCGTAAATTTTATGTTAGCACGTGTCGGTCATAATTGCAATGTTTCATGTTCGCACAGATAGCAAAAAAAAAAGTTCTCAGAATAAAAAAAATTGCATTGAACATTGAACCATTGAGCTACTTTAAGAGATGTGTTAGATTACGTAGCAAATAGCTATTATTTTTTAAATAGCTCTTGAGATAGACCAAAATAAAAAAAAAGCCGAAAAAATATAAATGTTTGTAATACTTTTCTCTTTGTAATCGCATGCGTATCGTGAAGCAGCTTATTGATTATACTTCCAGCGTGAGTATTTTCGTTTCTACTTTTAAGATAGTTGTACTATTTATAGGAACAATTACGAAAGGCGTAATCGTATACAGTAGTGTACAAGGATGAAGTGCGTGAACACTGATACCGCGTGTTTTATTGGTCAGACATATTGCGTCCAGAATGTCGCGTGTAGGAAACATGGCGGGCGTCGTTTGTCGGCACGTCTCATTTGTTGGAGCATTCATGCTTCCCCTGAGATTGTGTTCAGCCGCGTCTCAGTCTTCAACTCGCGAGTTTTTTAAGGTGGCTGCCCTGGGAGAATGTATTTAGTGCTTTAGAGACGTAGAAGTGCGGAAGCTATAAGGGCGACTTAGCACGCGCATCACGTCTCATCCTACACTCTAAAAAATAGTTTGTAAATATGCCTCACGTGCGTATAGCAGAGCTGAGGAAGCAGTTATGGTAGAATAGTTTCCCAGACATCCATGATAGCACTACTAAACTTTTTTATAAAACTGTCAAATGTATACTGAAGTTACCAGACTTGTATTGTAACCAGTGTAACAGTTTGCATATTTACAAGGCGGAGGTATGGTAACTGTCCCATACTGCATTTAGGTTAATTACTTCGTAAACATTTCAGACAGTTTTTTTACAGTGTAGCCTGTAGGCGCAAGTCACTAAACTAGTGTGCAGTCTTCTCGCCAACTCCTATGAGACAGTCATCGGTGACCCTGTCATTTTATGACATTGTTAGAGGTACGAGTATTTCGCGTATTGATTGCTGCTCAGGTTGAGCGCCAACAACCTGTATATCACTGTAACTTCTGTGATTAGGCGACAGCTGTTTTGACACACTATCGGAGATTGCAAGCCAGTACTAAATAATAAAATAATTCGTGGGGCTACCCACGTGTACGGTTAGGAGCCAATGTATATTCGACTTCGGCCGGTGTATGTATAGGACTGAGAAATCTAGACTGCTACCAGGTTAGTACGCGGAATACTCGTGCCTTTACGTATTGTACACGCATGTACGTTTTATTTAAAGATCAAAGCCAACATTGTTACACCTAAAAGGACATCCATTTACTAGCGCTAGAAAATATGCCTTAAGAGCCCTATACATAGAGACACTGGAAAATCGCGAAAATGTTTAAGATAGTCTCCAATAAACTGTAGTATATTAACCGTGACACGTGTGAACAGTTTTGGGACAAATCACTCACGCTGTGTGTTCAAGCTGTGCAGTTCTAACTGGGTTTATAGAAGAGAGAAACAATTCTTCAAATAAACCATAGCCAATGTCGATACGAAACATTCAGTGCTATATACAGTATGTTGGAGCCTAGCAAAGAATCAACTATTCCCGCGATTTTCCAGTGTCTCTTCCTATACAGCTCGCGCTTGAACTGAGTTACATCGTCTTAGGAGAATAATTTTTTTTTTTTTTTTTCAGAGGAGACTACGAAACTTGCGTTCGATATTCGATCTACGAAAAGAAAACATTTATAACTGTGCTTCTATTTTTTTTTGTATTATTGCTTAGAAACATGGTTTCTTGCACCTCAAATTTTCCAAAATCGGCTTTTCCAGACTGCTGTCGCGTAAAAAAATGCCAGTCGGAACCGTGAAAGGAAATTAGAGAAGCACTTTACGACGCACTCTCCATAAATAAAACAGTAGGGTCTCCCCTCAAAGTCCCATAGGAAAAAAACCGACGATGGACGACTACGTGTTGTTTTCGCACCTTGTACATAAAGGCGACACGTCTGTTTAAGTACGTAACATTCTAGTTCTTATCGCCTGCCTGCTTCCGTACCTTAGGCACGGCATCTAGCTCCTGCTGTATAGGGCTCTTAAGGGCGCGGTTCACCCCAGTTTTCAACGTCTTTTTTTATATTGGTACCAGATATTTTTTTTATTATTTTATACATAAATTGTGATTAAATCTTCCTCTTACGAAATTTTTGTATCTATCATAGTTTTTGCGTAATGAATCTTAAACGTCAAAATTTGGACTTTACGGTTTTAAGTACGCCACTAAAACCAACTTACAGTCCCACAGTAAAAACGGTACGACGGAAATACTACGCGTACTTTGGGCGTAGATGCAATATCCGGCGTCGCTCGTTAGCGCCTCATCAATTTCCGCTTCAAACACACGAACACACCCCTCTCCAAGCGACCGTCGTAAAGGCAACACCAATGGTGCACTAAAAATAACTAATTGTAAATTTACCAGTTTCCCGTACATCAATGGAAAATTTTTAGTAAACTGTCAAATGTACACGTTGATGTTACAAGACTTGTATAATGACAATGTTGATCCTTGGCTATATTTGCTGGTTGTACTATTGTAAGTTTCCCATACCGCGTATATGTGTTAAAAACGTCCATTATTGTTAGGAAAAGTTTTTTTTTACGGTGTAGATAAGCGACGGGGTGTAATGACAGGGTAGACGGGAGTTCGTTGAGGAAACGGCAACTCGGTCGAAACGTTGTACTCTTGTTGGGAATAAATACTTCTAGCCGTGAGTAGAGGCTGGCCTTCTACTGTTGCGGCCTCTATGGCGCCGTGGCTAGAGGAATTTCAAAAGAAGACTTCCGCCCATTCCAGCCATTGTGCGTGTAATGTCACCATTCCTATGCGGCCATATCGGGGAACCGGTATGTAAATTATCCGTGCGTCCCTCGGGAGTCATTCTGTGAGGAGGATCTCGGGGAATACTTATCACTGACGTAAGCACGGGAGACATGATAGCTAGTCTATAAACAGTTGCTGTCAGTATGAGTAGAGGGCCGTTGTGGCTCGGTGGTCGTGGCGAGTAGGATACATGCTGGTACACTAAGGGCGTCCTTGAAGCGCGCGTCAAATGCCGCATCGCCACAACGAGCATCATTCTCGCCGAACCAATTTTACTGAGGGACTTTAATGGTGTTCAAGTGCAATACAATCATAATTCTATATTATTATTATGAAATATTGTTAGTTTTGTAGACGATACTTGTGAGTACATTTTACTATTACGAAACAATTTTAGCGCTCATAGTTTTCATAAAACGGGGTGTCAAAGTCAAAATTTGCTTGTTACGCTGCCATGCAAATAGTGAAAACCAACTGACCTACTTAAACAAAATAATTCAGCGCGAACTTACATCCCATGAGCTATGCAATAAAACATTAAAAAATCGACAACGTAATATTTTGAATTAAAAAATAATAGCAAAAATTCAGAAAAAAATTGCAAATTCAGGAATTTTTTTAAAATACAAAAAACAGTTCGCGGGATTTTTCAAATGTTTTTATTACGTAGCCCATAGTATGTTATTTCACTGTGAATTATTTCACGTACGTAAGTTGATTGGTTTTCACTATTTGCATGGCAGCAGAACATGCCAATGTTGACTTTTACTCACCGTTATGAGAAAACTACGCCAGTTACAATTGTTTTGTAAGAGGAGACTGCACTCACTAGTATAGTCTACAAAACTAACAATATTTCGTATAAATATAAAATGGTGACTTTATCGCAATTGAACACCCTTCAGCGGTGACCGTATAATTTTATTTCTGGAATATTTGCAGTATTGTTCTTGTTAGACTTTCGCACACACCCGGCGTGTACATTTTGAAGTACGGCAGCCTGAAAAATAAACAGTATTTAGCAATGTTGGAGAGCTTAGAAACTGTGACTTTAATGAGCATGGTCAAGTGCCTTAACAATGAAATTCCGGCCTTGTCTGAAGTCTGTTTAATTTTCGTACATTGGCACAATGTATGCATCTGGAATACTCCCATAAAAACACATATTTACGAATGCAGTGAGCACGTGGTAGGCTGCGCTATCAAAAGTGTTTTCACTACACTTCCTCTGTGGTACGCTGTGCGATGCTATTTACAAACATACCATGTCCATATATGGGTGTGTTAAAGTAGTGTTGATATCTGTGGCTAAGAACTCGCAACGTCTTCCATGTTTACTGCCTGAGCAAGACAAACATTATCGTGCTGTGTGTTAGCGACAAGCAAACATTTCATTGACGTTTTTTAATTGTTTTGTTGATTAAATTGTGGATGGCTCGCATGGTTAAATGTATTACATTGGAGTCTACGCTAGAGTCCTTCAAGACTGAATGTTTAAAGTATCTAAGTTGAAAGTACGACTTCACTGTTTATGGTAGTATTTAACCGATTAGTTTAAGTATGAGTCTTCAGAACGACAGCCAGTACGAACGACGGTTTGTTATTGGTAATCTAGTACCCCGACTGGAAAAATATCATTCAAGACAATAATTGTTGTATGTACCATTCTTGTGTTAAAATGAGTACAGTTATCATGTTTGGGAGTTGGTAAGGTCTGGGTTGTTACTACAGCAATCTGTTCTGTAGAAGGAACAATGTGAAATCACTTTCTTCACTGTGCAGTACAGGATGTTGCAGAGTTGCAAGTCAGTATTTCGGGAATAAACTTCACATCTCGAGGAATAAAAGATATCGTACGATCATAGTTCCGAAATTGTACCATTTCTGCACTACATGAAGTTCATAGTAAAAGATGTATAAGTGTCGTAGCGTGCTGGCTGGATCATTGTAGTGTTGAATACCATCGCAGCTACATACCAGAACTAGAGTATTTAACTGGACGGTAGGTATTGTCCGATATAACATTACACAGTGACATGGCCCACCCGCGCACCATACACTGTTAAGTTAGGAGACATGTAGTTTAGCAACGATGCGTTTTTTGGGCCTATGTCCACACATTTTTGTTCCTATAGATGTGACGATTATTTTCTTCCAAAATGTTGGCATGTAATTACTAATTGTGCAACATTCTGTAGATAGCACAGACAACCAGACTGGATTGTTGTTCCTGCACAGTAAATTGAAATGAGTGAATATCTACTTATTACTGGCGGTTTTTCGCTGATCCAGGATAGAACAGTTTCACAAACTTATATTCTAAAAAGAAGGTGGGGTGAGGGACAATTGGAATGGGTACACATGTTCGCTGATTACGACTTACTGTATTTCAACATAAATTTCTTCTAGAACAACACTTTGTTTTTCCTCAGGACAGGTGTGTGCAGAGTTAAGTAAGAGCATGAGCACGAAGTCTCATATCAGAGGAAGTAGTTCTGTCTCAACCTGCTCCTCCTCCCTCCTCCATCCTCAGCCCGACAGCTGGGATGTTGTGTAGCGGATTGGCTCGCTAGTCCTCCAGCGATATCTCCACGAGATGCGGCACCGCTTGTAACCTCCAGGCCAAGTCAAGTATTTATCTGGCACTCTCAACTCTCAGTTTTATGGGCCGGCCGGCCCGCTGTAGAATAGGAAGGGGGAAGTGGGCTTGGTCTTTGCCGCAGGGCCATTAGGCACGGCCTCATCCTCACGCTAGCACGGCACCGTTAATGAGACGGCATTGTGAAATTTACAACGTCCATTCTGAAAGAGCAGCTGGAGTTTACGGCTGGATTCCGCGCCGCAGCGGCAGTAAAAATACCAGTTGAGAAATTCATTTAAATTATTTCAATGGGCTTTTAGATTTGTTAGACACTTCGAGAAAAGAAGCCCAAGAAAAATGTTTAGCTAATTTTATTGCAGTGTTAAAAATACTGGACAATAAATTTGGTTCACAAAATTCGTACGATCTTTGTCGTTTAGTTTTATAAACAGGTTTATTGATATATCTTCACGCAAATCGTGTTCAGCTAAAGAGGTATTATAACTTATCTTTGTTCGGTAGCTCTTATTCCGGGTGGCTGCAGTGATTGAATTTTACGCATGTTTCCTTGTCTGGAGATATGGCAGATGCTGTTGATTAAGATTTGCTTCCTAAATTATTCGTGATTTAGAATTATTTCTTCAGCTGCCGATTTAAAATAAAAAGGTGTGGTTTGGTGAGCCTTTACCGACGTCGTATACCATACCAGGTGACGGACATGCCAGAAAGCGATTGCTAAAGATCTGAGACTAAAGGCCTTCACCTACGTGCACTTTAAATGAGTTTTAATATTCGGCGAAACACTTTTTTTTTGTGCGAATGTATTCTACATACGCCAATTTTGCCCAATTACGAAATTAGTTCACACTTAGGACAATGATGTAGGTTAAGACACCATGCTCATGGGAATACACTGTTTATAAGCTCTTCTGCATAGCTAAAGAACTGCCTTTTTCAGACTGCCGTACAGCAAGCTGTACTAATCAGATGTGTGTGGGACTCTTAAGGGCGCCGGCTAATAGAATCGTGAAGAGGCGCGCAGACCTTTAACAATCCTGATTTCATCCGAAAACCATGCAACGTATTGTCACGCGGTTAGGCTACGAAAAGCATTTAAGGATCTTAGTACAGGTCTATAATTTTGCCATTAACAGTTATCGTTCCTAACAAGTATTTTTTTTAGTGTGAAAGTGACCGAATCGGGACTTTTGACGCTGATTTACATGCAAGAGTAATCATTTTCACGAATTTCTGATATTATAGACCTGTAGAGCGACTCTTTCCCTTTCGTCGCGTAAGATAAAATGATAGTGTTGTCGCTGAAAGTCCCACAGTAAAATCGGTTCAGCGGGAAGCTTGCACGCTAGTTCAGCGCTTGGCTCGTTGAGGCGACGCGGCATTTGTTGCGCGCTTCAAGGTCGACCTTACTGCTCCGTCGCTTTTGAGTCTCTCACGCGCGGGTGGACGGCGCCCTTAAGAGTACTGTGTACCGGTTTCAGATCTCCGCGTTTGACGCCCGAGAACAGCGGAGTGTTAAGAGCCAGAGCACCACTCTCGACGATAGACACATGGTCTCTATTCGCAGCGCTAAACTGGCATGCAATGTTATCCTACAACTCTTTCTCCTATGGGACTCTAAGCGGTGACCCTACAATTTTATTTTTCATATTGTGAAGTAAAGACCAATGCACGCACCTTATTTTGCAATTTACGGATTCAGGTCATATTTTCAGAGTTACAGCAGTCTAAAAAAAAGCCGTTTTTAACAATTTCCAGATGCCCCAAAATCATGTTACTAACAAGCATACTGAATTTTCAAAAAGTTGCATACGTATTTTCATGTTGGTGTTCTTTTCATAGATAACAACAATAAGAATAAGTTAGGCGGTTTCGCGTAAAAAAATATTCGCGTGACACTCCACAACACCGTCCAACGGCTAAGTACACAGGCCTCTTAAAGAAATGTGCACTGCACTTTGCTACAGACTTTCCACCAATAAAATTATGTGGTCACCGCTTTAAGTTTCGTGGCAACTTGTGATCGGCGGGAATTTTGCACGCTAGTTTAGCGCTTGGCTCCTAGTGACGATGTAGCATTTGATGTGCGTTTCAAGGTCGCCCTTATAGCTCTGTCGCTGATAAGCGGCGCCCTTAATTCCCTTATAAAGCACGAGTCACACGGTGCATATTTCAATTTTGTTCGAAACTTCTCATGCGATCTCTCATGAACGAATATCAGCAAATTATCAACTATCATTGGATAAAAGTTCCCTTTATCATTTTTCAGCACGTTCGCTACCCTTCCAGGATACTGGCTGATGGTCTCTGTCGATACGTAATAACAGAAATATTGGTAAAAAATATATATATGTATATAAACACAGTATGTGCGCACAAAAAATAATTGTATACAACATTTTTTTTTTCTGAAGTCCTGTGTAATTTTTTGTTTCCTGCGTACACTACATATTGAATAAATATATTGACTGGTCTGGGACTCATAATTCTTCTTCGCTCAGCTGAAGCTATTATTTATTTCCATAATTTTAGTCGCATGATCGGAAAATAGTGACTTATGAAACCTTCTTTCTTTGCAGCATGTAGGGGAATGGAGGAAAAATACGACATGTTTAAAATAATTTCTTTCAGTTTCAGTTTGAATTGTATGGATTTCATATGAATTTGCTTTAACATTTTTTTTTATTTGCTTAGATATTTTCTAGGGTAGTAAAGTGTTAAATTCTAGTTGGTATTTGTCGAAGTTATCTCAATTATCCGTCATGTTAGTTCAGTTGTGGCTCGGTCCATAGCTGGAATCACTGCATCATACTGGCGGAGAAGCATTTGCTAGTGAACGGTAACAGATCGGAAGTTAGATTGATATCTGTTCATGGCAATGGACTTGGAGATTGTGGGATAACAGGAGAATCTTTCATGCCAGCGTATTCTCCATATCAGTATAGCGTCCTGCGTCCTTGTATGATAGGCAGATTGCTGATTTCCAATGTGTAGTTGTTTATAGACAAATCATACGTACAGTCGTATAACATCAGAATGAGCATTGGCCTAGTCAAATAGGGAACCACTAATACCGAGATAAATTATTCGAAAATGCATACATTACATTCAGAGATTAGCAAGCAGTAAACTTTTCTCGCTATAAATCTCCGTCCCTGATAATTGTACATCACAGTAGAGATTGTTGTAACGGAGTCTTCAGGGCATTCTAGGGTATATCTCTGTGACGAGTGTTCCTGTCCAGGTGTTCCTCGTTGTGGCTGGACTATTCGTCGTCGGCAACGCCATCCCGCAGTACGGCGTGCTGGCCCCAGCCGCCGCCAAGGTCGTTGAAGACCCCAACTTCGACCCGCACCCGCAATACGGCTTCTCCTACGCCGTCGAAGATGCTCTGACGGGAGACTCCAAGTCCCAGCAGGAGACCCGTGACGGCGACATCGTCCAGGGCAGCTACAGCCTCATCGAGCCCGACGGCACCCGCCGCACCGTCGACTACACGGCCGACCCCGTCAACGGCTTTAACGCCGTCGTCCACAAGACTGCTGGTGCTGCACCTCCTCCTCCTGTCGTCGCTCACGGCCCCGTCGTCGCTCACGCCCCTGTCGTCGCGCACGCCCCTGTCGTGGCCCACGCTCCCATCGTCCTGGGTACCTCCGCCCCCACCTACGCCGCCGCCGCCTCCGTGCCCGTCATCACCGCCGTCCCCAGGCCGGACTCCGCCGCCAGTTCTGACGACGACTCCAAGTCCGACAGCTCCTCGAAGTCCGTCACCCCGAAGCCTTCCGTCGCCGCCATCGTCCCCGCCACGACGGTCGCCCTCGGCTCGCACGTGGCCAGCCCTTACAGCTACGTCGCCCACCCGGCCTACAGCTACGCCGCACATCCAGCCTACAGCTACGCCGCACACCCGGCCTATGGCTACGCCGCCCATCCTGGCTACGGCTACGCCGCCCATCCTGGCTACGGTTACCTCGCCCACCCGGGACAGGCGGTCCTCGGGCACGCTGCATACGCCGCCCCCGCCGCCTATCACTACACCGCCCCCGCCGCAGCTGCCTACCACTACACCGCCCCCGCCTTGCACTACGCCGCCCCAGCGTACCGCTACGGCACGCCAGCCATCACCTCCCTGACCACACCTCATACCCACTACGTCTACTGAGCCTGTGAGTTATACCGGCCGCAGTACTCCTTGTGATGACTTGGTTTCTCATGTAACAGTGTATCGAATTTGTATATAGTATATTTAATAAAGATTTTTCTCAATATTTGCGTTGCATCTTTCTCATCACGTCCTAATGACCTATGGCACATGCTTCGTGATTATTACATAGTTGCACATTTTTTATTTATTTTTAAAACAGAGTATCTAAAGATTAAAAAGCCATTAAAAATTTTTTTCACGCTTTATTATGAACTTATTATGTTTTAGCCAACGGGTATTGTAAATCAATTTACAGACAAAACAAACTGAGTGTACAAACTTGCCCTATATTCAGGACGTTGCGGTTTTACAAAATATTATGAAGTATAGGAAGAAACGGAGACTTTTTTTTTATAACCTACCTTACATTCATTCCCACAAAACGAAGTAGAAGGTACATCAGCGGAGTGTCATCGTTCAGGTAATACACATAAGATTTTTTTCCTTCCCCTCCACTTTTTTCAATCTGTTAACCCACATCCACCAATACCGATTCACGTTGGTATTATACCATGTATATTTCCAACTGCATCAATTCTCTTGTTAGTGTGGCTGCCTGCTGGGCAGACTGAAAGTTTCTGGTCCGTTATCATGTTCTGTGTTTACCCTCCTTCATCTATCTGCGATAAGCAAGGTTTATGATTGAACTACAAAACCAGGAAGCGACATCTGTTACTGTCTTGAAAATTATAGTCGGCGATAAAATAAAATCAACTACTACCTGAAGGTGGCAACTGCATGTACTGCCGAAATGTCGAAAGACAAAGTAGTGACGTGGCTGAATCATAAAAGCCAAGAAAAATAAAAAAAACTATTGGGAGGGATATATTTCAGTCCTGTTCGCTTAGTGATAGCTCTAGATCGTTTGGTTTTGCTCTGGGAAGTGAGTAGGGCCTAATTGTTCTTTCTTATTGTATTTTTTAATTTGCTTTTGTGTACTATCATCAGTTCTTAAACCTAAAATTTTTATGTAAAAAGACTATTTTAATTTTGAAAAATACCACCGCTTCTTGTGTTATTTTCATGTACACACGGAATAAGAACCCGCCTGTGTTCATAGGTTGTCTGAACATTTCCTAGATTCAAATTATGATATATAGATGATATAGGGCCTAAGGGAAATAATATCGCTGGCGTTATGGAATTCTCTACATTTTTTTGGTTGGAAGAAGGAACTAAGAAAAAAGTAGTCCGTGTGCTTCGCAATATAAAGCAATGTCTTACACGTCGAGCATTAAAATTACAAACTTTTACTTGTGAAAATTTGTTCTAATTAGTTAAGTTTCTAATTGAAGTTGAGGAAAGATTATTTCACTGGAATCCTGCGATTTGAGAGTTAAGTTTTGTCTGATTAAATAAAAGTGCGCTACAACTATACGCAGTAAAAAAAATTTGTACATTTGCAAGGAAATTCTTGTAACGTAATATCAGAACATTATCAGTCAGATAATGAAAGTAAGATGTCAGAAACCTTTTAAAGTGGTTACAAATATCGTAAACAACTTTGGGAACTAGTAAAATAATACTAATGAGCAGATTTTTCGAATTGAAACAAAATAAACCTAGGAGACCTTTCACATTTTACAAAACATTTCGTACTTTCACAAAAAAAAATTTCGTAACACTGCAAGTAATTATTGTAAAATGAACCAGATATAAGCTGTAAATATACAAAATTTGTTTGTAGATTTACAGAAATGTTTGTAAATATACGAAGAAATTTGTAAATGTACAAGATGTTTGTAAAAGTACAAAATTTTTTTCACTGAGTAATGTTATGGGTAGAGCCAGTGAATGTTGGTGGAAAGAAGTTCGCAACATCATGTTTCAATGCCTTACGTGCACACCTGCAACTCTGGTCCGTAGTTATTGGCAGAATGTAATAGGGCAGAGGCGTGGCTCATTTGACTGCACCAACCAGAACGATGTTACCGCGACACCACACGTCCGTGATTTGCGGGTAGGACCCCGAGACGCCGAGAGTTACAAACTTCCAATCACTGACCATGAAGCAGAGAAACAGATATTCACGTAAGGCATTGAAACTAATTGTTGCAGAATTCTTTTCATCAAAAATCCCTGGCTGTAGTTATGGGTGTACATATGACTATGAAGTTTTATTGAATTCAATTTGATTTAAGAAGTCATCTGAATTTTTAATCAAACTTGGGTTCGGCAAGTATGTTCGTAACAAATATGTAGTCATTTGAAATCAAGGTATTAATTTTTGAGAGATTATTTATCTTTGTAAATGGAACAAAACAGTATTGGCGAACCACTGAAAACATTAATTTTTACATTTTTGGTTTAACACTTTTTTCCTGTGTAAGTGTGAGCCTCAAAACATGACCTAGGCCAACCTGGCCGGTATATGCCTTTGAAAAGTCGTAATGGCATATGCTGACTCGTAGTAATTTAAAGCCATGTTCACCGATTTGCAATCCACTCCAGTGTCTAGGCGGGACTTTCAGCATTGTTTTACATAAACAGTGAAGCAAGCGCTTCAGAGTAACGCAACGACTTATATAACAAGTGTATTACCTTCTTTGTCTAAAAGGTGGTAATGAACCTTTCTCTCTCATTTCACTGCAACACGCGTAATCTGCATGGAAAAACTAGCTCATTAGATGTGACATTTTTAAGTTTGTAGGTAATGTGGGATAATTACAACCATTTACATTTGAAACGCCCACGAAAACAGTGAGTCACAACATGGCTGCCGCTGTGACATCATCAGCTAGTACATTGGCCGGTACTTTGCGGGTCTGAAACAATATTTTTGGTCGGCATACAGCTTATTTATTTAAATTGTATTTTGTGCCAGTGTGTACGGAATATGTATTTATTCTACTCGCTAACCATGTTAGCAGTCTTAAGATCTTATAAAAAAAAACTACAAAGAAATGGTTTACAATAATGCACCTAGTCATTCAATATTTGTGAGACCTACCTACAAATGCTTACCGCGAGAACATTTTTAAGTGAACAATAATTTATTGATTAAATTATTTCATTTCTTGTTCTGTACTCATTTACAGTAATTGTTTTATGTATCGCGTCATGATACACTAGATACATAACAAAAAATTCTGCGTAAGTTGCTCTGAAAGAAGTGAGCTGCAGCATTAAAAGAACATTTAAACGTAAATACAGAAATTGGAACACATATAAACAAATAAATACATAGTTTAAAATAATTTCCATAACTTTAACTATGGTTATAGCTAATTTTTTGACAGATTAGTAAGAATTTTTTAAAGTTACATACTTAACTTGGAAAGTTGTAATGTACACTGTTCTAATTGAAGTCATATAAAACGTAGTGAAGGCTATTGAACACACGTCGTCATTAAAAAATAATGTAAGGGAGTTTGGAGTTTATTTCTCGACCGCAGCGAACGCATACTGTGAAAATAACGAGGAGCAAGCCATAAAGATGCAAACAGCCGTTAAATGTTGAATACATTTACTCTTCTGCCTTGTACTTGTGTTGACCTTTGTATTAATCCAACCAGCTTTCATATAAGCACCAGCGACATGCGCTGGTGTTCCATGGCGGTCACTTATCCAAGTACTAACCATGCTCGAAGCTACTTTACCTTAGTGATCACATGACCGCCATAGTATAAAGACGCGGTACAGGCTGATTTCGTAGATCCTGTTTTCAGTCAGCGCCGCGGTGGTACCAGTTTATATATATATATATATATATATATATATATATATATATATATATATTGTATCGTATAACTAAATAAAACACTCAAAGAAAAATTATTTCTATTATATTCATATTTGTCGTATATTTCTATGTTTATTTATTTTTTATTAATTTTAAATTTTTGCGAATAGCCCGTCATGCATTTTTGTTTGAGGGTTTTGTTTTCCTATGTTGCAGTCACCGAATTTTAATTGTGGAGCCTTGTTGAAAGAAATCACTTCTCAGTGGATAAATTTTAAAAGTCAGCTCTTCAGAAAATGTATTTTATGTGAAGTTTCTTACTGCTATATTGAGAAACCTTGCTAGTTTTCGTGTTTAATACAAATATCAATAGCATAGCAGTGAAACATACAAAATAAGAATAATAGTTTTAACACATACAGGATGTTGCAAAATTGTGTGTAATTATTTTGGAGGAACACTCATCGCATCTACGGGATCAAAAATATATAGACACAGGCTTGAAAACCCACCGTTACTACAGGTCCAGGTCTCATGACTTACAACGCATAACGCACCAGCTGGATCATGTTAATGTGGAATACCTCATCGGACAATGTCTACCGTACAATTTAATACAACACGTATGGTATGTACTTGCCAATAATAGCTGCAATAGCGTGCCACAATTATATCATCCAGCCCGTACGCTATTCACTAATACATCATGTAGTGTGAACTGTGGTGTAGAAAATTGTGCGTTTTCAGAACCATGGTCGTATAAGACATTTTGTTCCTCTAGTTGTGAATATTGTTTCCCAATATATTGACGTGCAATTTTTGCAACTTGGTGTAGGCCCCATATTATGTAAAAACTAAACATGTACGAGTAAAATTAAAAACTTTCCCCTATTCAGTATTTTTAGTAAATTAAACATGTGATGTTTTTGTTTAAAAGAGACATGCATTATATCGATCAATCGATAAATAATTCCTTATCATTCCGCTTCCCAATTTTAATTTAGTGGCCGTACACGTAATTAAGGGGGGGGGGGGTATTTTACGTGTTTCGTACCTCAACCTAAACGTAGCCGACTCCTTAAAGAAACACACTCGTTCATATTTTAAATATTTACGAATCCTGGAGCCTCGTTGTTAGAACGATATGCGAGGAGGAGAAATGCGACCTCTTGTTGGCATAACATAAAATTTAATTTTTTATTTATCATTTCGGAGGGCAAGCGTATAACATTTCAACGAAGAATTCAGCCCTGCACCTCAAAAATTAGATACATAAATACATATTTTTATTTTGTATAAGTCAACACGAAAGTCTTAGTGTGAAACGCATTACATAATTAATGTACGTAAATCCTAAAAGCAGTGGCGTGGGCAATAATAGGGATTTACGTGTTAATTTATATTTGGCCGTGCTCAGACATTTTTAATTATATCGCTGTCAGACAGAAACCATTACTTTCTGTACTGAGAAAAGGAGAATATTGCTACATGAATGAAAATGTATGAAAAGTATTTCAGATTATATTTTCGAGTGATTTTGATAATAAAAACACGTATTTGTTAATAGTTTTGGAGTATTTATAAAACTCCCTGAATTGGCCCTACAGTAATGTGGGACTCATCTAGATGAAAAAAGAAGTTAGTGGTCACATATAGGATGTCCCTGAATAACGGCTCATCACTGGGGTGCGAGGACGAGTAAAATGGTACTAGGGTAGCAGAGGCTGAGAATTATCTGAAAGTCTACGACAAATAACAGTATATACGACGTATACCAGCACGTCAAGTCACCGTCAGTCATTCATTATCCCGCTACGTAGGCTTAACTGCTGCCGTCAAACTGGCAACGTTGCACTTCAGTGCGAACTGATATTACGTGCATACGTGCTAAGAGAGCAGGGGCTATATATTCTGTAACTTCACATCTGGTAAATAGTCACCTGTGACGATCTTTGCAAGAATGACCGCGATTGAGATAGTTACTCATTACTGGCGTTATACCGTATTCACTAACGACTCTTTTTACCAGAACCTCATTATGTTCGGCAACACTGTAGTTTGTGCTTCATACATCTGACCAAATTATATGTACTCAGTTTTCACGGTTGATTTTTAAGACCTAAATAATGAAATTTTGTTGAAAAGTAAAATAATTAAACACTTTTGTTTCTTTTTAGATTTCTGATTAAAGGTTATAACATCAATTTCATTCGTCTCTAAAAGCACTCGTTTCTAGTAGAAAGTTAGTATGTTACACTACCAAGAGATAACACTAGCACTGTATTAGTGTACATCTCCGCCAAGAGATAGCAACACACATACTGCAATAAATTTGTTTGCGGCGGCAATAATAAAGATTAAATACTGCACATATACACACACAGCTAAAATATACTAAATGCATTACATGTTTTAGGGATAGTATAATTTGGTTTCCTACTACGCTACCGTTTATCGGATTTGTTCCCCTACGAGGATCGTTGCATAACGTAACTTAAAAATGTCGGTCATTTTGATGCGCATTCTTTTGCAACAACATACTGCGACTTAATCTTTATGTAAAGAGAGTCAACGTAACTTTTGAAAAACAGTTTCCGTCAATTGCATCGACGTAATACGAATATTCGTCTTAAAGATAGATACGCCGTAACTGTCTTTGTATAAAAATCGTATAATAGATTTTTAAAACGTTAGAGATAAACCCTCCAGTTCTAGTGATTAGGAGATATTTAGCGAACTGCGCTAGTTGTTGTTATTTCGACGTAGATTGCATCCCTTAACGTCCACGATTTTTGCATAACCTTACGGGTATTACGAGTCTTTACGACCCTTAGTGTCACATATTTTACTCGTCTTCGCATTCCCATCAATGTGACTAAGAGTTTTAAATTTTATTCAGGGACATCCTGTATATGCATAGTTCGACAGGTACCGAGCCTCACCTGTTATATGTATATCCCTATCCTATCTCTTTTGGGGTAGGCAGCAGACTTAAATTAGAATAGTAGTAAAGCTCTTCAGACCAGTTTATCGGCTAACGCTTAGAGATGATATTTCATTTCTTACGCCGGCCAGTGGGACCCTTAGTGCTTGACCTATTCTGTGCCTCATACAGAATCGTAGTCTGTCTAATTATGTACCTCGGAGGCATAAAACAATAGGTCAACTTTTTTGTCAAAATGCAGTTTTTACCGTAAACATGCCCACAGTTTTAAGTACTTTGTGGTGGCATACACCGCAAAGTCTGTGTCGTGTCAAAAAAAGTGGTGTCGGGCACTAAACTACGGTATACACCGGTGAATCACGCATTTCAAACTGCCCTCCTGAAAAATATGTTTTTTGTGACATTGTGTCTTATGCCTCCGAGGTACAGATTTGAAAAAAGAATGTATTAACAAAACAGCGAATAGAAAAATCTTAACGATGGATTGCTTAGACCGTATGTATGCATTTTCTCTCTCCTGTAGCTACACTTTTACAGGACGTCACGTTTACCTTTCCGCATCACATTTATAAAAAAAAAATGAATGCTGTTTGTTTGTAACATATGTGTTCGTATACCATTTAACCGACTTATATGAAACTTTGGCGAGTTGTGCGTTCGCCTTTGAAGGTTTCTGATTAAAAAAATAATAATTTTACATAAAAGGGATGGGAAATATGATTGGACGAAAGGGGTCTAAGGAACAGAACGGGTACCCAAAAAATTTAATGAGAAAAAAATATTTTAAATATTTTTTTTAACTGTCGTTAATTAGTGTTAAAATATTTTTGCACCATTTAGATTTTTAAAAAAAATTGCTACAGAAAATATTTTTAGAAAATGGGAAAAAAGTTATTGTAATTTCGATTTGAAATTGTATCATCACTGTAAAATTGTTACTCACTTAAAATTTGAAGTGCTGAAAATTTGTTATAAAATTGTTAATTAATTTTTAATATAGTTTTTAAAAGTATATTGAAAATGAAGGTATATATATACTTTTTCGAATTACTTAAGATCATACGGAGTTCTTAGACTGAACTTTATTAAATTGAAAAGCACGTGAACGACGTAGCTGGTAGGTTGAAGCATGTTGCAGATTGCTCGCGACAAGAGTTGAACGGCCTCGTGTACAATGTGAGAACTAGTGCAGGCCCGCCCAGCAGCCGATATGTCAACTAGTGACCGGCGTAGCGACCTACATCAACACTCGGCCGCCGCGCCGTGTATATAAAGCCCCCGTGGTATATCTGCCCTCATACTGTCCACTGCAGTACATTCACCATGGTCTTCAAGGTAGGGTGCCTTCACCAACTACGACCACAACGACTATAGCTTGGTCTTATCGTGCTCATTCATACATACATATCACAGCTTTGTGAATACTGAATCTGTTTTGTGGTATGAAACTAGCCATTGTCTTGCAATGGCGAAAGTAAATTACGTAAAAAGATGGCTGCTTTTCCAGACCGCCAAATTGTTTATAGTGCTTTGGAAAGTAGAATTTTATTATTATCATTTTTATCGTGCTTAATAATGTCTCCTTGGGAACAGTATTCTAAGAATGCTGAACGTCTATAAATTCTATTGAAATCCTAAAATAGATCCACGAAGCGTATTCGTTGCGACTAAAAATGGTAAAAATTTGAATTTTTTGCGTTTATTTTTAGTGGTTTCAGAATGATCTTAAATGCGAGCTATTGGCGAGGATATAGTACGCTTCAGATGCACGAGGTTTCTCTAGTCAGGCGGCCATAGTGTATTGCGGATTTTTTCCCCCGAAAGTGGCTGTACTATCTTAAGGGTTGAAGTGTGTTAGTAAATATCGACAGATATACAAACGATTCGCATTTTTGGCCACATGTGATAAACGGTGGCGGATAACTTGAATTTGTTAGGATTTTCGAAGAGTTTAGCACTTTTTTTCGTCTATAAACATCAGTGAAAAGTATACTCGACATGCCACGTGTTTCAGTACTGAGTAACCCCGAAAGATGTTCCATTATTATATTTGTTCTAGGACGTTCATTGTGCACTGGGTACTTAAGATCTACCCAACAGGCATTTAACAAATAATATTTTACATCGTACAAAATATATTAATCGGTTAAAAGTAACAATTCAAGCAGCCTTAATAAAGCTTGCTCTACCGCCTTATAATGTGTAATAGCCAATCGTTTATTTTTCACAGTATGTTAGTTGAACCGTATAAATCTATTAATAGATTTGCCGTGTGTTTGTTGTATGTGTTTATTCTGAAATTGTAAGTGACTTAGTTTGTTGTAATTAGTGGAATAGTTTTCATCTGTGTACCTAAAGACATTCACATGGACCTTGATGAGCACTTATGTGTGGGGCAACACCTTCGTGTGAACACGAGATAAAGTATCAGAATTATAGCGTCTCCACTTACTTAGTCTTCTAGGCCTCTTTCATTGGAGACGTTGATGTGCGGAGTGCATGTGGAGGAAGAGGTCCTGTGGTAACACGTGGCTTGCGTAAGCTCTGTCGCTCTTGAGACTTTGTAGCATGTACTAGGTCTTCAAGAGTTTTCGAATATATTTTAACATTTCGTGTAAGGTATTCCTTTGTACCTTTGGGTTAACAGTAAGGTGGTTGTTTTTACTTATAGGGTGCTTTATGTGTCCTCGACCAGCTGCATCCACAGTCTTGGTAGTGTTACACGGGGAGGGGGGAAGTAGTACTGGCCAGGGCCTATTTAACGAATTATCCCAGATATTGCCTGGAATTGTTTATAAAAATCCTGGAAAAACCATATCTGAATGACCGAATCCAGGAATCGAACCCGAGTCGTCTTGGTGGGAGCCGAGCGCCCTAGCCTCTGCACTACCGTGATACAATGGTATTTGGCATCACTTGGTTGGGTTCAACCTCGAAGGTTACTTGAATATGACGGACTATGGCGTTGTTATTGATGCTGTTCAAAGTTTCACCGTGAAGTTGAGATTGTAAACAGTGACCGCGAAACATTATATTTCAAAGGCCAGGGTGTAATCAATATCTGTAATTGTTATGATGTGAGTGGACGGAAGATCCGTTGTGCAGCTTTCTAAGCAATTTTTCGCATGCAGCTCGTCGTCCTGTCCGCTCTCGTGGCTGCCGCCAGCGCTGGCATTTTGGGAGCCCCCGCTGTGGTGGCCCCTGGAGCCCCTCTGGGCGGAGCCTACGCTGCCCGCCCCCTGGGCTACGCCGCCGCCCCCGCCTATGCCGCCCGCCCCCTGGCTGCCGCCGCCATCGACACCGACTACGACCCCAACCCAGCCTACAACTACGGCTACGACATCCAGGACGCTCTGACCGGCGACTCCAAGAACCAGCAGGAGAGCCGTCAAGGAGACGTCGTCCAGGGCAGCTACAGCCTCACCGAGCCTGACGGCACCCGCCGTACCGTCGAGTACACCGCCGACCCCATCAATGGCTTCAACGCCGTTGTCCACAAGACTCCCCTGGGTGTGGCGAAGGTAGCTGCTCCTGTAGGTTATGCCGCTCCAGCTCTGGGCTACGCCGCTCCCGCCCTGGGCTACAAGAAGGCAATCCTTGGTTAATTCAACGAGACACGCATCATGTTAATTTCCTACACCCTTCCGACTGAATCATTATGTTCATGTACCACGTTTATAACGCTTCTCATATTGTGAAGTGGTCATACATACAAATAAAGTAATAGTCTTTCACCATTGCACTGTTTTTCTCTTTAAACTCCTTGCTCGAATCATGAATGGAGTAGAAATGTTGGTTAGTTATAATGTTAAGTGGCACATAGTTTTGTTATTCTACTTTATGTCACGCATTTTTAAAAATAATTTATTACTAAAGCTTCTGAATGAAAATGGGGAATATTGACAGATAACACAACAATTTATAGGTAGGGAGTCCTGATTTTCGCGAAGAAAATATTTTTGCAGCAATCTGTTTCAATGCCTTACGTGCACACCTGCAGTTCACTGTGGGCCTAATTGTTATGAGCAGCTTGTCTTTCTGGAAAGACGTTTCTCATTTGACTGTACCAGTCAGAATATGTTTAATTCGATACCAAATGTCTGTGATTCGCATTAATACGTTAAGACAGGCAAGTGTTAAAAAAAACATCCAGTATCACTGACCTCGAAGCAGAGCTGCTGAAACAACACATTAGGCACTGAAACAAACTGGTGCAAAATATAATACGTTGTAATATCTCCTTAACTGACTCTTGATTAAACGCCGGCTATGCAGATATGTGTTTCCTGCGTTAATATTCTACTAGTTTTTCTATTTATATCAATGTTATTGAGGTTTGTAGCACAATGAATGAATTAAGCAATAAAACAACACCGCCCATTGGAGTTAACATGCCTTTTCATATAAGTTTGTTAATTGTTGCTTATATATACATACATGCGCACACACATTAGAGAGGGAGAGAGATAGAGAGAGTTGCTCCAGAACTTCGGCTATGCATTCCTCACGGTATAATACAATTTTTTCTCTCAAAATAATATTGTAGTAAGTGTAAATGTGGTGGTTTATTATTTTACTGAATGTACTGAATTTGAAAGCGTCACTGCAATACCATGAAACTTACAGATATAAAAATAAATAACATAACGCCAGTAACACAGACATGGGATGTTTGTAACATGAGTGGAAGTGTAACTAAACCCACGCAGCGGCTTGTGGGAAACTTACAGGCCTCCTATCAAACTGCAACATGACTGTCATATTTGTGTTGCGTCTAGCTGTGTACTAGCAAACGTCCAAGCAATCTTTCACATTAAGTAGCAAGGAAAGGTACACACTGTGCAAATAAGTAGGCTTATATGTTACAAGACTCGGTGGTATAGGCAGTTCGGAATAAAGTAAGCACTCAAAGAAGACCTGGCGTGACTACCGACGGGAAATGTCTAACCCCTTCAGACATGGCACTTGATGTTTGTGCAATCTGTAAGAACCTGTATAGTTAGATAAATTGAAGTTTATTAGTTTTGTAAAACAGAAATATGCCGATTTGTTTAAGTTGATGTATTTCAGTATTGTTGTATTTAAATAGGAAAATAGACGGAACTGCATTTGGCAAATTGCTGCCAACCATTCAAATAGTAAGGTATGGGCTGTTCGCTATAAACTGAACACTCAGCAGAACTTGTAATTAATTAAAATTATGTTATATTGGGCCAATAGATTTTAACTTTTGAGAGTGTTGAAACTTTTACACTGGTTTTTAGTTACATGGAAGTTTTCATATTAAAAATAGTAAAGATAACTGCAAAACGGCGCAAAGAAAACTTTAAGCAGTGCTCACTTTATTGTGAACGGCCTATAACTATTGTTAATGTTAAAGTATATGCAGTAACGGCTCGTGATTTTTTTTCAAGGTTAAATCTTTAGTGTTCACTTTATTCCGAATGACCTATAAGTGTGTGACTTCAATGTGGTAATAATTTGTTATAGATCATTCGGAATAAAGTGAGCACTAACGATTTAACCTTTGAAAAAATTTACCAGCCGTTACTACACATGATTCAGCATTAATAACAGTTACCTTACAACTTGTATGGTTGGCAGCGATTTGCTGAATATAGTTCCGTGTATTTTACTATCTTAATTCAACGACACAGAAGTAAATGAACTGAAGTCGACGTATTTGTATTTTATATCACTAACTTATATTATTTTATCAAACTAGATAGGTTCCTACGAACTGCACAATTTATCTTACACGCGCATACATTGAGTGACGTGTCCGGAGAGGTTAGACATTTTCCACTGTTAGCCGTTACGCGCGGGAAGATACCCGTCATCTACACGGCGATTGACATAGTCGTCTAATTCAGTAGTTTGAGGGCCTGGCCGCGAGTTTCTACATGTTGACGATAGTTATTTTTTAAAACATAAACTTGAGCCGATATCGTAAATTCGCTCAGTAACTTTGTTACAACAGGTTTAAACTCCGTACTGTGCCTTTGCCGAAACGAAATACAAAATAAAAATTAAAGACATAACTATCAATTCGTAGTTCACTTCTACTGAAAGGTAAGATAAATACCTGTGCTGCCATCATGGTACTTTCGAAATTTTCGGTAGTGAAACCACAATAGGCGAGGAAAACCATTGAATATACACGTAAGACGGAGACACCCTTTCCTACTGGTTTTTTTTTTCTTTTACGAGAGAAGATATCAAAAATCTGGTTGGCTTTTTGTTTAAAAATTGATATTGATTTTGGTTGTGGTAGCTAATTTTTTTTCGAAACAAGAAATTTACGGTTTAGACTAAAATGTCAATTAACCATAATTTCGTTGGTTACATACGTAGCTAAAGCTATAGTATTTACTGCATCGAAAAAAAAAAATCTGCCAACACGGAGAAGACGATTTTAAACCAAACTTCCTGGCATATTTTTATTTCTGCTCTCGTTTAGGCGTAAAAAATAAATATATCTAAAAACTTAGAAACAAGAGAGCTAAGCCATTGGGGCGCCGCCTACCCCACTCTTCAAATGCGTTGCAGTGTGTTTGTAAACAGGTTTTCTCTACGGAAATATTCCACGTGTGCCCATTGTGCCAACGTACGAATAGAAAACAAACTTAAGAATTGGTTGGAACCTCATTGTTAAGATGCTATGCTCGTTAAAAAAACTTTTTAAACCCTCTAACATAGCTAAACCTTGCCTTTTCAAACTGCCGTACTACAAAATGCACTAACCGGATGTATGTGAAACTCAGATTGCGACCTGCACTGAACTTAGTTGCAGACTCTCCACCAATAACATTATATGGTCACCGCTTAGTGTCCCATAGTAAAAACTGTTCGGCGGGAAGCTTGCACGCTAGTTCAGCGCTTAGATATTTGAGGCGATGCGGCATTTGATGCGCGCTTCATTGTTGCGCAGATGGGCGGCCACCTCAGTTTTCAACGTATTTTTTTTTATTTTTATATTTGTACCAGATATTTATTTTCTTATTTTAAACACAAATTTGACTAAATATTTCTCTTAGGAAATTTTTTTATGTCTCATAGTTTTTGCGTAATGGGTCGTAAACGTCAAATTTTGCACTTTACGGCTTTATGTACGCCACTAAAACCAAATGACGTACCAAACCGACAAAATTCACAGTGTATAACAATGTTGTAGGCATATAAAAACAAATATATGTATATATGTATGTATATATATATATACACACGTTTGTATTTATACTTTCAAATTTTTAAATTTTCATTTAAATATTCAGCATTTTTTATTAAATAAAAATATTTTTATTTGTTTTTATGTATATCAAATTATAGCCTACAACAATGTTATACACTGTGAATTTTGTCGGTTTGGAGTGTCAGTTGGTTTTAGTGGCGTACATAAAATCGCAAAGTGGAAATTTTGACGTTTACGACTCATTACGCAAAAACTATGAGACATTGAAAAATTTCCTAAGAGGAAGATTTAGACACAATTTATGTTTAAAATAAGAAAAAATATCTGGCATATATATAAAAATGAAAAAAGCCGTTGAAAACTGAGATGAACCGCGCCCTTAACACTAGAGGTTGGGCGTGAGTGGAAGCCGACTTAGTGGTCCTCGAATTCATGGATGGTGTTAACTGAGGTCTGGAACAAGATTGTATTACATTATCGTGCTGTAGCGTCAGTTTCAGTACTGTTACGAGCTGTTCACGGGAACTGAGCATTTTTTAAGACCGCAGGGTAAACAATAATAATCATTAAACATAATTTACTAGCTGGTACCCGTGTCTTCTTTCTCAGTTACGAGATAATTTTTCTGAAACAAAACATTTTGAGAAGCACTAAATGGTGAAAAATTAGGTTAAGGGTAATTAACGACCATTGTGTAAACATTTTGAAAAATATTTTTTTTTATATATATATTTCGTTCTGTCCGTGTAACCCTTTTTTGCTCCCCCCTTAAAAAAAATCCAAGTATATTTTGACAGAAACCCTCGCTGGCTTACGCTTAACTCGCCAAAGTGTCATCGCAATAGGATTAATGGTGTTGGAATTCACAAAAGACGAACAAACAAACAAACATACATTTTTATATTATAGATTGTTAAATTTTGGATACGGTTATACACTGTGTTTACTGCTTACACTGCAGTGTTTATAATAGCGAGTTCGCGGAAAGACAAAATTCATTGAATGGGATACTTAACCGTGGCTTGAGAAGAGCTAACTTTTTCGTGAAAAGTGTACTGTCGCGTTCACTGCAAGCTGTAAATTTTGTGATATTTTTTGAAAATTTTGCCATTATGAACAGCAATAAGAATTCGGCTACCAACTGTCTGCAGCGTTTTAGTTATTTACCTTAACACAACTCCCGCTGAAACTTAAGTGCGAAACAGGAGTCAGTGTGTAATGGGCACTTGTTGTGGTGTAAAATATTCGTTTGTTGCAATTTAATTAATCAAAAGTATTTTCTATTCAGGTCCATCAAATACTTCTGATATCTATAGAAATATCTTCGTTATCTGTTTTCGCAAACAACTATAAGTATACATTAAATCTGTAAATAAATTAATTTTACACTATTTTTTCTACTCAATCTTTGAACTGGGCGTCTATGATTTGCGGTCTCATTTTGTTATTTGTTCTAAAGTATTCCAAGACGTGTCTAATAATTTGTCACCCAATCGCAAAGCTACGCTTTTGAAAAAGCTTTTGAATTCTATCTTGTCCTGAAATGAATTCGCGAAATTTTCCAGTCTGTAGTAGTATTGCGTAGGACTTAACATTATATTAATCAATTATGTTTATTAGTATTTGTAAGAGAGAGAAATTTCCGAAACAGAGTCATTAATTTCTTTTGTAGAAATTATATTTTCTCGAAGTTTCACTTCTGGCCTCTAAGCTCGACGCCGTGTACACGAAGTGAGTCCCGCGTAGCCGCAGTGGGCGGGATATGGGTGTCGCAACACCAGTACTGGAACAATGGAACAATACATTTACGTACCTGATATTTAGTGTGCGTGATTACATTGCAGGTAGGTATAGGTCACAAACTTCAGCAATGCGATCTTTGAATGTTATTTGCTATTTGGTTGTATTACAAACTGATGTGTATGTTATTTCTAGTGAATGTTCCTGCGTCGTAGTAAACTTACAGTTACGTAAAAGGACTAGTATACGGTTTTTTCAGACTGCTATCACGTAAAAAATTCCAACTAGAATCGTAAAATGAAAGTAGAGAAACATGCACTGGGCTTTACTATTCACTCTCCGTAAATAAAAAAGTAGGGTTGCCCCCTTAACGTTCTAAAGGATAAAGCCAATGACCGAAGCTTTGCACGCCGTTTTCACGCCCCGCGCATTAAGGCACAGTTGTTGACGCACGAGCCGGTCTAGCGCCTGCTGTATCGCCATGGTTTTATTTTTATATTTGTAAAAATTTTGCTTCTTATCTTAGACACAAAATGTGACAAAATTTTGTTCTTATAAAATAGTTTCATCTCTCATAGTTTTTGCGTAATGGCTCGTTAAAGCCAAAACTTGCATGTTTCCGTTTTAAGGACGACACTGAAACCAACTGATTTACCAACGTGAAAAAATTCACAGTGAATAACGATGTTGTAGGCTACAAATTCAGCTATGTTAATCCATAACATAAAAAAAATATTTAAAAAAATTCAATGTTTCTATTTTTTTTTTAATTTCAGCATTTTTATTTAAATTCAGAAAGTTTTTATTCTTTGTTTTTATGTACTTGACATTGTAAACGGAAACATGGAAATTTTGACTTTAACAAGCCATTACGAGAAAACTGTGAAAGATTACATTTCATGAGATTGGCTCTCATGGCTCATTAGTCACATTTTATGTCTAAAATAAGAAAAAAAAATATTTAGTACAAGTAAAACATAAAATCATGGTGACGAAACTTGCTGTATACCTGCTAGAGCTGTCAGTTTGCTGTAGTTACGTGAAACAAAGTATAGGTAAGTGGAGCCTTACATGTCGCCGCTCGGGCACACAGGAAACAGAGAAGGGATTGGTCTTGGCGTTCACATGAAGGGATTTCAGACAATAAAGAATTAGAATTACTGAAGTCTGTATGGCGGGACTAGTTATTTGCTGCTGTGCCCCCTCGTGTTGGTGTTCAATCCCAAGCACTAGCAGCGGTGTAGTTTTGTAAAGATCGTCTAGTTAGAAAGTATAGAGATCATGTCCTGACCTTGCCTCGCCCACGCGCAGTTCACGTTTAATGAGGACACGGCTTCCGTCATGTTCAGCATCGCGATTGTCTGTGTAGTTTGTAATGTGAAGTACAGCTCATATCAGAAATTGAGCAAATACACTAGACAACTGCAAGGGTGTTAAAGGAAATATATTCTAGTTTGAGCTGTGAAATAATATTTCAAAATGTATGACCTTAATGGAAATTCACTTTAAAAAAAGTATTATTGCAATTGTCAATTTAAATTTTAGTTCTAATAAAAATAAATTAATATTTTGAACTACAAATACAATTTTTTCTCATATTTACAATAACATTTCAGTAATCTACTTGTAAATGATTATATTGTCCACCCGTGTTTTTTTTTTACTAACTTTAATATCAATCCACCTAACAGTCAAAAACCGTGTCGCACATGAACTAAGGTACAAAATCATTACAGATGTTAGCAGAAATTTGATTTTGAGGTATAACAATTTTATGAATGTGATTTCAATTACGTTTTAATTTTCGTTTTTTTAAGATATTTTTATTTATTTTAAGTGATTAGACGTTCTTCTGGTGAAATTAGTTATTACTATTTTTTGTGAAATTTGCGAGTTGTAAACGTATTTACGCATTTAGTAAAATAATAAATCAAACTTTCTTAACTGTAACGGCAAATGGAAATTCTTGACTTTGCAGTGGAACTGACTTTCCTTTAGCAGCGTTATCTGCGCAAGATATTTATTCAGGGTTTTTTAGGCCTGCCTTAGTTCATAACGTTGTTGCAGATTGGTTTGTGTCAGTAAGTTTGATGGTTTTCTGAGGTAGGAATAAAAAGTATGCCAAGGATTGTATTGTAAACGTTTACGAAATCGTAGTAGGTGTAATCTACTCTGTAAAACTGGTAAAAATAACCACACCTACTCAGTCGTTCGATGTTTAACGGTTTTTTCCTAGCGTACGTAAATTCGATTAGTGGTATGTTGGTGGCTCTTTGTTACTACAGCAAATTCTGCAGAGGCGATATATTTCAGTCGTCGATCAAGCCGACCTGTGGTTTTAGATCAGAGGTCCGATTCTTGAGTTCTCGAATTCCCATCGTCAATCTAAGCAACCGAAACAAACCTTTTATTTAATACATTAAACACACACTGAAAAATGTAAGACACGAGGAAGACTATTTTTATATCTTCCTCCATCTGATGTTTTGAATATTTTATGTGGTAACCGGTGATGGACTCTGTATAAAATAGTACAAAACAAGATGTTTCCGAGAGGATTTAAAAATATTTAATAAAAGTGGTGTTATGCACACCATTATTTTATTATTGTTTTTGGTCAAAAGTGTAAGTTGACTTATGTTGCTTTAAATCGATAGGAAGAGAACATATTCTTTTAGGCGTTTCCCTAAATTTTTCAAAATGGGCAATTATATGCGCAGCACACCTTTTATTATGTCTAAAATCTTTACAAACTTCTTGTCATTCAAGCCAAACGCATATTTCGTTCCCAAAATACAAGTTGGCATGCACTACATTAGTTTCCAACTCTGTCAATCCCCCAATAACTAAATATTGCATGATTGAAATATCTGCAATATTTGCAGTTTATTTTCTAAGAAACGACGCTTTAAAATGTATAAATTTTTTTGTAAGTTAATAGACAGGTAGGTATCTATAGTTAGGTTAAGTATCAAATTCACGTATAGTGCTATAAAATTCGTGAATTACTGGACATTTGTAGTTTTAAATTAACAAGCAAAGTGTTACCACGTGTTTAATATACGCGTGGAATTGCTGCTTTACTTCAGTGTTTTATTTCGTTGGTTTAAATAGCGAGTTTATCGCAATATACGGCAAAAATATCATGATTTTGGCTTCGAGGCGTTGAGGAATCACATCTCACCACCCAAAAAGGAAGTGAGATTATTCCGAGTGGAATTATTAAACTATGATTTTTTTTTTCATTCAAGAATCGCAAAATGAATTCCATTACGAAATTTTTAGGATTCTCACAATGGAATTATTTCACAACAATTCAAGAATCGGGCACCAGGTTAGAATAGTTGAGAATATACTTTTGTAATAGTACTGTACAACGTACGTATATAGCATTACAATGCTTACTAGTAACGTATGTAGTACAAAAATGCTAGAGCAATCCCCCAAAAATGTACATAGTAATATATTGCCAAGTGGAAAAATTTTTTAACTACATATCTGCTGCTTTTTGCAATAGTCAACAGTTTATTATATGCAACAAAGTTAAAATTTTTAAATATTGATATAATTTATTTGAAGTAAATTTTACTTAAATATACTTTAGTAGGGTGTAGAATATTAGTTTACAGTTTAAATTAACAACATAAAATTTATTGATTAATTTAGCTTGATTAATGTCAGGATATACTTTTTTTAATTCTATATTTTGGCTAGTTGTACCAAATTAATTAAAATGAAATATTTATGTTCAATTTAAACTGTGTATCGTATTATATATCTTATACTAGTCTAAAGAAATTAGTAATTTTATTGAAAATTATAACAAAAACTAAATTAATCAAGTATGGCAAGTGTTTACTATCCTGACGCATTGCACATCCCACTCTTAAAACAGTTTTGTTACAGTGAAGCAGAGCATTTATTTGTTACCGATGTGTTTGATTACAGCATATATGCGTTATTCCGAGGGAAACTTAAAAGGAATGTTTGTACGATATTACAATTTTTATGTTGTACTTTGTTTCTTTATGACACAGAAAATATTTATTGGAGCCTCTTCTAATTAAGGCAAATAAAAATTATGTTCTGGAGAAAGAAATAAGTTAAATTATTGTTATATTCTTCATTTAAACAAGTTAGTATTATAACGGTAGTGTTCGTAATTACACGTGTTCCAAAAATTGCTGGACGTAGAACATGTTTAGAGAAAGGCACAGACCGTAAGAATTGCCTGTGACCTTTTAAGTCGTTTAAAATGTGGCGTTCGGCTGAGAACCTGTTTGAACTGGCAGATTTAAAATAGACTAAATGTCTGCGCGACCTCGTTTAGGGAGTTAAAGTAATAAAGCATTTGTTAGCTTAACGTTTAGTGCTCTGTAGCGTACACAATAGAACTTAAAACATTTGTATTTTTTGTTTCGTATTTTTCATCTAGATTTTCAGATTGGTATGTCAGTTGGTTTTTGTGTCGTACTTGAAACAGTAACATGAAAATTTTGACATTTACGAGCCATTGCGCAAAATCTATGAGAGATAAAAAAATTTACTGAGGGCAAAATTTTGTACATTTATGTCTAAAATAAGAAAAAAAATATCTGGTACTAATGTAAAAATAATAATATGACGATAAACACTGCTGTATATAGTGTCCTTAAACCCGTAGCCCCACGGTCACGAGTAGTTAAACTTAAATTAGTTTCACGCCTGCATTGTGAGTTTTAAATAAATACTTCCCTGTACATTTAAAACATACGTTCTTGCATGATGGAACAATATAGTTTGCATTACTTCTAAGAAAAATACTTAAATAATGAACTTACTTGTGCTGTTTACTCCTCTGGAGTGATCCGTTTTGCCAGCAATAAGTAACTGTATTAAATTAAGCGATATACTTGCATGCCTTATAAGTTTCATATTTGTATGATCAGGTTCAGTGTCTTCCGTCTATGGTACGTACTTCCTTAAGGTGCCCGCCTGCCTCGCTGTTGAACTGTGCTACAGCAGTTTATAAATAAGCATGTATTTGTGAAATTATTATACCTGTTACAACGTACAGCCCTACCAAACGAATACGCATTTCGGAGAGCGATTATGAAGTACTTAAAAAAAACTATGTGCATTGGAAATACTATTTCTGAGCCCCCAATTTAGCTAAAAACTGCTTTTCGCACAACTCCATCACAAAATATACTGCTCACATTCATACAAAACTATTTAAAGGGCCCACAATGTACTTTAGTATAGACTTTCCAGCAGTAAAATAACAGGGTCACTGCTTTCAACCCTATAGTTAAAGCAATCTGATGGAAACTCGGCTGTTCAGTTTAGCTCCTTGCGCATAGGGGCGATGGGACACTGGTGCGGGTGTCAAGAGTGGCTCTTACTGCTTCTTCGTTTCTGAGCCTCATATTCAGGCAAGCGGCGCCCTTAATGATATTCAAGTGGGATAAATTCTTAGCATACATATATGTGTGGCTTAATGCAAGAACAACCAGTGTCAGTATATCGTGTGTTGATAAAGCATAGAATGCCTGATTATCACATATATAGTGTACTGACATTGGTTGTTCTTACATTAAGCTATATATTATATATGCAAGGTTTTTTTTTCAACCTCCGATCGGCTGTAATAAAAAACGGGAATGAATTGGGAAATTATTTTAATGGTAAAAGAAACGTACATCTTTACACTATTTTTCCACATAATCACCGTGCAGATTGAGAAACATTTGTCGTACCGATGCACCAGCTTTCCGATACTGAGATGTGAGTTTGGCCGCTCCACATGGTTAGTGAAAGGGGGTAAACACTACGTGTCGATTTACGAGTATCGATTAATGAGCATGCTGTAATCACAATAGGTTTCAGGGGACAAGGCTGAATAGGCAGGAGGCATTATTCTTTACAGAGGGTATCGGAAAACTAGTGCATCGGTACGACAAATGCCTCAATCTGCACGGTGATTATGTGGAAAAATAGTGTAAAGATGTACGTTTATTTTGCTATTAAAATAATTTCCCAATTCATTCCCGTTTTTATTACAGTCGATCGGAGGTTGAAAAAAAAAATAACCCTCGTATATACATATATATTAGTGTTAATTTTTAGTCGATACTCGAGAGTACAGAGTTTCCCCTTACAAAACAATTTTAGTTTCTACCGTTTTCTCGTATCTGTCAGTGTCTAAATTTGCATTTGACGCAGCCATTTCCAATAGTTAAGTCCAGTTGACTTATTTAAATAAAATAATTCACGGTTGACTATCGTTCAATGAGTCACGTACTAAAGCATCTATAAACCCACAAAGTAATATTTTGACTTAAAATAAAACTTGCAAATTACTGCAAGGAAGTTGTAATTCAGCAATTTTAAAAAATACAAGAATTGTTCACTAAGAACTTTGAAAATTATTTGTTACATAGCCTATGGCATGTTATTTCACTGTGAATTATTTCACATAAGTAGGTATGTAATTTAGTTTTCACTAGTTGCATGGCAGCGTAATATGCAAATTTTGGCTTTGACGCACTGGTATGAGAAAACTATGATAGCTTAAATTGTTTCGTAAGAGGGAACTGTACTCAAAAGTATCGTCTACAAAATTAACACAATTTCACAAAAATATATGATTTTATCCTACTTGAACGCCCTAAGCTCTTGTGACAAATTCTCCATAGTTATCTCATCTATATTTTCAATGACCTCATCATCTTTCTCTTCATATTTATGGTTCCTTAGTGCTTTGTAATGTTGCATTAGTTTATCATCGTCTGTTACATTCGGTTAGGCAACGTCTGTTCTTTTAAAATATATTATTGCCTTACTTGTTGCTGTCTTCAATTAATATTTCTTTCCATTTTACTAATTAAGGATTACCACGGGACTTCGTGTGCTTCCTTGGTAAGTCATCTATGAAGTTAAAGACGAGCATCAAAAGCTCTATTCCAATTAATACAGCTGTTTTTAAAAAACGTACGAAGGTTGTAGCCTTTAGAGGAAAACATACAACTTCAGCAAATAAATAATATAGATAACCTACAAATATAACAGGTGTCGCTCATCAAACTATCAAAAGATTTGATTGAAACAATTATGTTGGCTGTTCAGTATAAACCGAGCACTCAGCACAACTTGTAATTAATTAAAAATATGTTTTATTGGGACGTTATATGTTAACTTTTGAGAGAGTTGAAAATGTTTGTACTGATTTTTAGTTATATGGTCATTTTCATATTAAAAATAGTAAATATAATGAAAAACGGCCGAAAGAAAAGAGTGCTCACTTTATCGTGAACGGCCTATACAAATATTAAATTTCACATATTTCAAATTACGCGTGGAACGACTTATTTTAAATCAAATCAAGAAAAGGAACGTTGCTAAAATTCTACAAAACTGTGAGAATATCCATTGTACTAGACGCTTGCGAAAGTTGGGTCCTTTCTCTAAAGGATAAATCTAGAATATTGGCAAAATATATGCAATTTCTGCACAAATTTAAAGGGTTTACTAACCTGGACAAATTATGAAATATATATTTTCTGAACTGTAAAATTCAGCAGTGTAGGCAACAGTGCAAAATCACTTCAGGTTGAAAAATAGAATTATTAACGAAAAGGTTTACATATAATAATAACAATAATAATGGCTCTGAATATGGCAAATTTAAGGCTTTGTATCTTTTCTTATACTTAACCATAAAATGAAGAAAGAATGTAGAAAGACTGTAATAGAAACCGGACTAGTCAGCCTCTTAATCCGCGATGATGAAGAAGAAGAAGCTAGGAAAATAATTCATCTTTAATTTTGAAAGCAAACAGTAATTTGTAAATGTTCTCTACCCAACATAACCGTTACAACGTACTATTTTAACGACATAGCAGGCTTGTATTTACCATAAACGCGTTGATCAAACAAACATTCTGTTTGGCCAAGCTAGTTAATATTAATATTTTTATTTTCTGCTAGAAACTATGCGTTATGAAACTTACTTGTGTTTATACTGAATAAGTGTTTTTGCTGGAAAATATCATGTGAGGAGCGGTTTAGGAAGGACTGTATTAAGTACGGCCTTTGTGCAAGTTACGTCCACTAATGTGATCGTAGAGAGCTATATTCCTCCGAAAATGCTGTCTCTGATCACACAGAAAATATGTGACTGTTCAGTCATCCAGATATTTATTGTCATATAGGTTTTGTTGACTGAACGAAAGGATTGAGACAGGTTTTACTTCTCAGTGTATTGAAATGTAGCAACGAAATAATGTGTACGTAATGTTCAGAAATTCAACACCCAGACTTCGGAAAGTCATTCCTTATAATAAATCAAGTAGAACATAGTAAGGCGTATTTTATGCCTAAACAGGATACTATTAAAGTTATGCACGAGCCCTTAATAATTCAGTTTTGCATGCATGTTTTCGACATCAGATGAAATATACCAATGAGTTTGTAGAGTCATATAATAACGCTTCGTTTCCGGTCTTGGTTAAATTTAGTAATTAGCTGTGATTACCATATGTATGCTTAAAATTACTTAAGTGATATTTTTCTGTACATTGGATCCTACAGTGAATGCTGGGATGGTTTCTTAATACAGGCCACGACCGATTCTCTGTCTGTTTTCTCTCGTTTAGTACAGTTGTGTGTAACCGCATATAATCGCATTGTTATCGACGAGACGTAAATCTCAATACAAATAAAGAAAAGGTACCGTACGTATACACGATGTTGTAAAATTGAGTGACAATATTTTCCAAAATTCTAAATTTCCAAAAAATTTTCGAAAAATTCCAAAAGTTTCAAAATTTCGAAAAGTTTAAAATTCCGGATAAATGTTCCTCCATCTTGTTTCCGGCAGCCATCTTGTTTCTGGCCACCATCTTGGGGTTACCTCTGAAATCTCATGACTTACAGTGCATGACGCGCGACAGGATCATGTTAGTGTGGAATGCTACATCAGGCAATGCCTACCGTACAATTAAATACGACTGTCTGGTATGTAGTTGTCAATAATAGCTGCTGCAGTGGCTTTTCACAGTAACACACTCCTGCCCATACACTATGCACACATCATATACTTTGAACTGTAGAGCATAAATTGTGCATTTTCGGACCTATGTTCTCATAATATTGTTTGTTCCTTTTAATGTGACGACAGTTCCTCCAAAATTCTAACATGCACTACTTTTAGCGACGTCATATGGAGATCATTGCCTTCTATGTGCAATATACATTGCATAATATAAACGATAAGTGCCCAAGGGAATGTCGGAATTAACAGAAGTTACGCCCTATGGTGCAGTGCATCTGTAGAATGTGCGTAGTCGCTGGACGCAGAGAGGGTTGCTGACGAAGACCAGTGAAGGGGGGACCATGGTGCAACATACCGGGCGTGGAGGTGTCAAGCGGGTGGCCTACATACAGGGGCGTGGTAGTATATAAGAGCAGTGTCGTGGTGTCTGAGATACTGTACTGTTCTGACTACAGCCGCCACAGTCATGGCTATCCAGGTATGTCTGGTTCTGTGCTCTGGTCCAGAACGCTTCTATTCCTACTACCGTGTTTCGCGGTCAGTCTAGAGGCCCGTGGTCAAGTTTCTGCCTATGCGCTGCCATAATCGTTACATTTTACCGAGCTTGCGTTCACAACTCTGACGTTACCGTGAAACGGCGTGACTTGATAAACTTTTACAACAATTTTTAATTTCTCTAGCTGTGAAAAAAAAACGATAATGCAGTTGAATGTATTATTTGGAATTACTGGCAAGTAGGCTAATATTTACTCAGATCTGCCATGTGGCGGAAAAAGTTATTTTATGCTCAAAGTCACTCACGTGTTGACACCTGCGAATTTTGCGTTATTTTCTAACTGCAGATTAGACTGCGCGGTCCCCAAACTTCTTGATTTAGCAAACAATGTAGTGGCTTGTAGCGTTGAATGATTTTGGCCAAGAATTAATTTTTCGTTGGTTGATTGACCATTGCTTGTGAGTCATCTTCGTAAATGACATCATATGAGGACCTGTGGCCAATGACATCGCAGATTGTGTTCAAGCCTGTACAGGTCAATCAAGTCTATAGCCTGTTACCGAATTTTGCATGTATTTACATATACGATGTGGTTATAATAAGCAACGGGGTTAGCATTTGTAGGACAAATTTTCAGCTGGGAACGTTCAAAATGTAATTCGTAGAGAATTGTCGTGGGTTCAACGACCAACAAGCTGGATTCCACAGTCCTATGTACACTCTGTCCCCAGCTACTTGTACATTTGCTGCCGCTCCGGTGAGTGATGAGTAAAAGGTTTACTTGCAGGTTTCCTATTGGTTAAGATCCCTCAGAAACGGGTTTAATTGGCGGTGACACAATCGCGAAAATAATCCATATCTGTACGAGTGTGAAATATTTAACTTCTGATCAAATGAATTGGTGAAATTTCGGGTTCTCAGTTTATTCGAATAGAGTTTTCGAACGCCCTGTTTGTCACGACACCTTGAATCGCTTTCACGTCTATCAGGTGACGAGTAAACTTACCTAACCTCAGAAAGTTACTTAATATAACCGCGTCATATTTTCCAAGTCACTTCTTTGTACGAAAAATGTTAGGACTAATTTTTAAATTGAGATGCTTTGTTGATACTTTACGATACGTAAGTTCGATGTTTTATAATATTATATTAATTGCTTTTTGTGCATTAATACTGTATGACGTCAATCAGGCTTTGTGACTCGTGCTAATATCTGTAATTTGAACCTATTTCACAGTTATTTCAATTTAATTTGATCATCGGTTTCTTAGTCGCGAAAGTGATGCTCGCCTGTTACTGCTGGGGGTTTTGTGATTTTATAATTTCCCGTATGTTGACGATTACGTTGGTCGTGATAATGTCGATTATGACACTGCTTACCACTCATGTCATTTCATTTACAAGTTTAATTTTGGGAAACAATGTTATGCCTGACATGTCTCGTCTCCAGTCACGCTATAAATTACTGTGGAAAATTCAGTTTAGTGTATAGTTTTATATGCTCATGAATTGTTATCGTCGTCAGTACCATGTTAGATATGTAATGACGTAGTTATTTGGCATGCTATATACACTATCCACGTGGTGTAACAGTTGGACAGTATTATAAGCTAACTGTAATATTCACTTACGTTATTATTTTATTTTTATATTTTACTTAGATGATTTTTTATTTTGTTCAGCGATACTTTCCAGTATTTCTCCGTTTATAGTGAAAAACGTGTTTAACTATTCGTGTTTAAGCAGCGATGTGTCGGAGAATCTGTGACTTAGCATCGTACGTGAAGAGATTTAGCTGTAATCGTTCTCGCTAATCAAAACCCAATGCATCTAGTAACTTCAGGAATGAGTTACCCGAGTCGTTGAAGACGTTCTATGTCGTACAGGGAGGGTACCGGAATGCTAAGTTATCGTATCTCAGAATGCAGACTTACTGGTTGACATGCAATGAGGCCGGAATGAAAATGGCGGGAAAACTGATAATTCCCGAAAAAAAAAAAAAAAACCACTGATCAGAGGCATTGTCCGGCACAATTCCCATGTGCGAAAATCGAATCGAACCCGGATCGCTTTGTTGGGAGGCAAGTTAGCCACTGTGGCAACTTCTGCCCCTTTGTTGAAGATTAATACTTTTTTTTTTTTACTATCGGTAGCTAGTAATATAAATGAGCAAGTACCCCTGCATGTTTTGCCTGCAAGGAGTATTAAGTGCAGTACCCGTTTAATAAATACTCTCCAGTTTTCGTCAGTTAAGTTCATCTAATTATTTAGAACCGTGTAGGTTTAACGTTGCAGAGTTGGAGCAGAGAGGCGTGCATTCGTTAGAACTTTCTGTCATGCGACCCAAATCACGTGACATTTAATGTCTGCTTACATTCGTGGCCTCCGTCCATAGTAGGCGTGGAAACGCCTTTGGCGTCACGCCTTACCGATCAAGGCCATTGGGCTCCATACGCTGAGAGAAATGTGTGGTTCAGTGAACTCCACTTAACGTTTGTAGAAGGTCAAATAAGTGAAAGGTTCAGTCTACCTTATTTTATATATTAAACTGAATCAGCGAAAATACATGTTTCTTAAGATAAATAAAGCTAGTTTTGCCTCGTTTTTTAATTATGTTTAACAACCGACACTACGATCAAAACCAATTGTTGTATCAAGTACAGTCAGCTTGTGGGTACAGTTATCCTTCACTTTACAACACTAGGGTTTTTGTTCCGATACCACGTTGTGAAGATAGAGCGAAGTGTGGTAATGTGATTTGATGTTCATATCCTTTCATTCGTTTGCCATGTAAAAATGTTCAGGATTGACTTATTACTCTGTATCGCGTGAAGTCTTGGTCTTCAATATTGCCACATTATGTTGTAGGATCTATAGCATTGAATATCTGTAGGTGTAGAAGTCAAATTTTCTCGGCGGTATTCATAGAGTTCTTTGACTTGCCGCAGCGATCGCCTCTGTCGTTTAATAGGTCTATAGACAAGGATCACTCTAGCGGTCAGCCAGGGAACTATCTAAGCCATAAGCAGGTGAAGACGAAGGGAGTTTACAAATATGCATGAGCTGAGGAAGGGTAGGTTTTCTGTCACGTCACGTTACCAGTTTTTGTCGATCAGCAGGATCTTGATAAACGCTTGTAATGGTGTTAAGTATTATTAAGATGACGGGAATAAACATATTTGTTTAATACTCTTTACTATATATGCCACGTCCACGTTAAATTCTTTACACATAATTTTTTTGTGTGTTTCGTGCTTGTTTCTTTGATATTTTGAACACATTGCATTCAGATTCACTCCGTTGTGATTTTGGTAGTGTGTACTGTTTGAAATTATTTTTCACACCAAATAGTAACTTTCGTCTGCTAACCGCCACTTCTTTTCTTGAGCCTGTCTCTGTAGCGCAGTCTGTTAGGCGCAGGTCTGCGGTTTTAGAGGTCCTGGGTTCGAATGCCGTGTCGTGGGTGGATGATGTGTTGTCCTTTCACCTCACATTATCCTCATTGGCTCTCAAGGGCGTTCAAGTGTGATAAAATCGTAATTTTATATTTTTATGAAATATTGATAGTGTTATAGACGATACTTGTGTAAGTACAGATCCCTCTTACGAAACAATTTTAGCTCCCATAGTTTTCTCATAAAGATACGACTTACCTAAATTTGATAATTCGCTGTTAACTAACATTCCATGAGCTATGCAACAAAACATTTAGAAGACCAAACATTATATTTTGTTTGCTTTTCTTAAACAACCGCTAAAGTACTAAAGAAAAGTTGCTAACTCAGCAATTTTTTTTAAATAATTAACTGGAAGTTTTTTTAATACTTAGTTACATAGCCCATGGCATGTTATTTCACTGTGAATTATTTCGTTTTAGTAAGTCAAGTGGTTTTTGCTGTTGGCATGACAGCTTAACATGTAAAATTCGACTTTGATGAGCCATTATGAGAAAACTATGAAAGCTAAAATTGTTTCGTAAGAGTAAACTATACTCACAGGTATCGTCTATAAAACTAACATAATTTCATACAAATATAAAATTGTGAATTTATCACACTTGAACACCCTTGAAACCGCGTAGTTACAGGGCCGTAAAATCTTCTCACCTCACTTCTAGAGAGCATGGTAAGTAAGAAGCTCATCGAGAGGCTGTCATGTGAATGTTTGGTCAAGGGTGATCTAACTTCACAGTTACATTTTCAACACCTTAAACTGAAATTTGGCCTTGCCTACCCTACATTCGTGAAGTTTCCAAAACGCGTAAAGAGCGCAGTTGATCGAAACAACGTAGACGGCAAACCTACGAGGGTACAGTTCTCTTGTGTCGATTAATATAAGTAGGGAAGATTAAGGGCACTATCTAGCGGAAAATGCCAACTCGCCACTTATTGATCAACAATTTCAGTATATCAATTGTTACTAACCTTACTTGTTCTCTGTTAAATAAAAGATGTTGACTTGTTCGCACAGACAATGTTTTTTGTGTATTGACTTGCCTCTCTTCTGCACCGAGGTGTTGAGACATTTAAATTCATGTGCATTAAAAATGATGAAAGGTAGTTAGTTGCCCTTGTGATGTAGGTGAATAAATATCCAACACTCTATCTAACCTCACTAACTTTGTCGCCTACAGTTGATCGTCCTGTCCGCCCTCGTGGCCGCCGCCAGCGCCGGCATTGTGGGAGCCCCCGCAGTTGTGGCCCCTGGAGCCCCTCTGGGCCGAGCCTATGGCGCCCCTCTGGGCTATGCTGGTGCCTATGGCGCCCCTCTGGGCTACGCTGGTGCCTACGCCGCCCCCGCTTACGCTAAGGTCGCTGCCGCCGCCATCGACACCGACTACGACCCCAACCCAGCCTACAACTACGCCTACGACATCCAGGACGCTCTGACCGGCGACTCCAAGAACCAGCAGGAGAGCCGTCAAGGAGACGTCGTCCAGGGCAGCTACAGCCTCACCGAGCCTGACGGCACCCGTCGTACCGTCGAGTACACCGCCGACCCCATCAACGGCTTCAACGCCGTCGTCCACAAGACCCCCGCGGTCGCCGCTGTGGCCAAGGTCGCCGCCCCGGCCCTCGCTGCCCCCCTGGCCTACCACGCGCCTGCTGCCTACGCCGCCCCCGCTCTGGGCTACGGCGCCGGTCTGGGCTATGCCGGTCTTGGCTACTCTGGCCTCGGCTACAAGAAGGCCATCCTTGGTTAATTCGTCTTCAAACCCACCACATTTCATTTCGAAGTCTTGACTGAAACTTCTGTGTAACTGTATTTATGTATATTGTATACTATTCCATCTCCTCCCTTCTCATCGATTTAAACTTCTTTTCCAGTGCCATTGCTCATGTTGTTGAGTTCATTTGTTAAGTAATAAACATTTACAAACAGTATTTTGTGTTTTATTTAAGTTGTGGTATTTTTGGGAACATTGTATATTTTGTATATCTTGGATATTTGGCAACGACAAGAAAACATTGTGGTGTACACCATAAAATAGAGACAACTCTCCAGTTTGTTTGTACATATCAATTGTGATGTTGTTGAAGGATGAATAGTATTTTCTCCTTTTGCAGATTATATTGTTATATTAACAGTTGAGCTGGCAACCATGTAATTTTTGGTAGATTGATGGCCTATGGTTGGCGCAGCTGCTAGGGCACTCGCCTCCCATCAAGTCCATCCGAGTTCGAGTCCCTGTGTGGCCGACCTGGGTTTTCTCATTTGGGAGTCGTGACATTGTCGACGGGTTTTCTCAGGAATCTTCTGTTTCTCCGGCTCCTTCATTTTAGTGCTAATCTTTATTCCATAATCACCCACTCATCATAGCTAGAAAGTTTCACTGTTAAGCGCTGACAGAATCTCTACACTCATTCACCTAGTCGCTAAGCTGTCGAACAATTCATATATATTCAGAGCGTGGATTTGGCCACCACGCCACGGTCAGTGCCGGAGATGCCGTGAAACACATCACAAACCGCCAGCAACGAGTCTGCATCTGCAACCAGCGTCAGTTGTTGTTTCAAGGTGTTAGCCAACCTCTACTGATCATGAAGAGATTTGCGGTGCAGTCCAGGACTATGACTTCCACTTTGTCTGCCGGCCGTCAAATTCTACGCTACTTTCTTTTATGCTGCTTTGTGTGAAAGCGATCTTATTATTAAGATCCTCCGTATCTGTTTTATTATTTCTTGTCAAGAAATGGAAGTCGTTCCATTATCTTGAATTTCAGCAATGTTACGAACAACTTTTTACATATTTTAAACACTCCTGCGTAACATTACGTGTGAAAGTCTCCCACGACTTTATTTTTAGCTAACATTCTCTAAGCTTTTTTTTTTTTTGCCTTCGAAAACTTATGTCAAAAATGTTTTAAAAATGCCTGAGAGGTTTAAATGTACATCATACATTGCTGTACGTAAGACAAACTAAAAGAAAAATGTCAACGACAAACTGCAATATACGAGTTAAGGAAGGAAATTTTACGTCAGTGTAGATTATTTACTATTTATGTAGTGGTTTTGCTCCTGTTTGTATTGTATCTTGTCTGTGCGGTTCATTATGCCCTATATATTGTTATAGTTTTCGCTTTGGCTCGTTTGCATATAAAAAAAATATGTTGTAATACCCACAAAATATTTTGTTCGTATTGACCCTGCCAAATAATTTTTGTGGTCACCACAAAATATTTTGGTATCGCCACTCAAATATTGTGGTCACCTGAAATAAGTTTGTGTTTGCTACAAAATAATTTAGCAGGGAACATTTAATACAATACTTCTCTAAGGTTCCATGCCGTTTTGAAAAGTAACTAAATGTTTAATCCTAACGTGGGACAATATCCGTTTCCATGTCAACTTTGAATACAGTTGAAAATTTGCCGTCAGTTCTCTGGCTGATATGTATACGTGGTAATTTTGATTGAACTGAAATATTGTTGATTATAATGTAATAAAAATATAGAAACCTTCCATTTTCCATTATGTTACATATACGAATAAAATATTTGAAGATTTCTCTTTCCCTGATACTTTCAACTACAAATATCCTATCTATGGAGAAAATATAATTGTCAACATACATATTTCATGTGAACAAACCACCCGTGGTTTAAAAACTTAACTTGAGGTGTTCCCGATATACATTCAGTACGATCCGTGTTATTGTAAATCTGACTCTACCCACAAACTATTCAATTTTTTTCTGTAAATATTTTTAATTCAAGAAGGTGTTTTGATATGAGTCGATTTTGCCATGAAAATGTGATGGCTGTATAAAAGTAATCCCATCGGAGCTGTAGTTACTTATCCAACTACGGAGGTATTTTCTTTCGCCATCAGTTCTATTTCTATTACTCCATATTTGTTTCTCCTGTCAGTCCTTTTTTTCAACAGGTCATCTTTTTGAAGTTCGTCTAAAGATTACTTTCCAATTTTCTGGATTTATGCTTAAAAATGACTTTATATTGGCTTAAAAATATTATCTTAAGTTCGCAGACTTTTTGCGAACATGTCTGCATCTTGACTCCTGGATCACAGCCGCGTCACGCATAGTGCGCTTACATTATTTACTCTTCTTTGTTGCTGTATATGTCATAATTAGAGTATTTTAACACAAGTAGTGCTACTGTCCTGTGTGTAATGGGTTTCTCTGCGGCCGTCACTGGCACCACAGATTCGGATTGGTTGACTGCGACGTTTTCTGAAACCTCTACAAATGTTTTAATTCATGCTGCCGTTGCGGTTACAGATCCTGAAACGGTATTAGCACATTTCTTAACCGACTCGAAGCTGGAAACGAATTAAGTTTGACGCAGTGTTGATTTGTCGTCGTATGAGGCCTTGGCATTTAGTTCCAGCCTCAGTTCTGTCCAAATCGTTCCTACTGTCGAATATTTTCTGTCTGTTATTTTTATGTATCACGTTTTACTTGAATACTGTACAAATAGTCGAACAGTTCTAACTAATTGCCGGCCAACAAGTATGTGGATTATGACTCCATAGCGGAAGTATTTACGTAATTTAGTTAATTTAAATTAGGGAGGCACGTAGACTAAATTTTTACATCATCTACTATCACACTATAATAGTGAATCAATTATGTTAAATTATTATGTCTCAAAGTGTATGGAGCGTTTATATATCTACTTGGTCCAAAGAAATTATGCCTGGTTTTGTTTTCTAACGTTTTGTTTATGCGTTCAAAAAAGTATGCTAAGTGGATCTAATTTGAGGCAACATTTATTCGTGTTCTACGCGTCTCAGTTCTCCACCCTAAATCGAAATTATTCGGGATGAAAAATGCCGATTAACGCAAGCAGCTTATTCCTTAGTAAACTATAGGACGAAAATGTAATAACTATTTTTCCCGGGATAGGCAGTTAGGCCTCGGCTTCCTATTATTGTTATTATTATTATTATTATTAATTGTTCTAAAGAGAACAGATAGAAAACATAAAACCGTCGCATAGAGTTGTTCAAAATCGGTTTTACTCTGTAGTCTAATTAATTGAAAGTACGTTATCGCGACACCGTAAAGTGAGGTTAGTTTGCAACCCCTCCCCCCCGGGGGGGGGGGGGGTAACTTTACACCACCCTATTAGGGTAACTTTGCACCACCCTATTAATTTATTTTTAAATATAAATTCTAAAACACTATTTACAGTAAAGTAATGTCGTTTATGACTGCTGTGTAAGGTAAAATTTTAATCCCTTTAACGGGATGCTAACAGTTATTTTAAACGAAAAATTGTGGTGCAGTGTTACCCCATAATATGGCAAAGAGTGTGTATGTGTGTGTGTGTGTGTGTGTGTGTATATATATATATATATATATATATATATATATATATATATATATATATATATATAAAGTTGATAATTATCGAAAATTATACATTTTTTTGCCTTGAAAAAATTAGGGTACATAGAAAAAAATAACTTTACCACAACTGTGTGGCTGTTTTACGATAGCGGCTTTCTTTTAAAAATTAAAGAATAATCTTCGCAAAATCACAGCACAAATAGAAACCCTTAGCTTCATGTTACATATTTTATAAACCACTTGCGATCAAACTACTAATCAACTATTGGTGGTTCTTAAGAGGACGTGGTACATAATTCAACGCTAAAAGCATTAATCTATAACTGTAGGTTTCTTGAAGACAATTTGCGAAAATTAAACAATAGCAATCCTAGACAACAGTTTTAGCCAACGTTTTAAACAAAATTGTTTCCAGTGTTACCAACTTCTGAGGCACAATCTCTGACGCCGGAACCTCGTGCATTTAACTGCGGCGCAAGAGATCACGCGTAACGAATTAGTAGTTATGGATAAACATTTACTCGTAAAATTTGCAAATACCATTATCTAGAATTGTCATTCGGTATTTTATCCATATTGGCTTTAAAAAAATCAGTTTATGTTTTCAGCGTTTTTTTATCTTCCACGCAATCTTAAGGCCATGTTTTCTTGTTTCTTATGTTTACGTGAAAATAATAATAATTATTATTATTATGCATAAATGAGAGTAGACGTCAAGAATCCGTTCGGCAGTTTTGTTTAAAACAATTTCCGCTATGTTGGCTAATTTTTCAGAATAGATTTGAATATATAAAATACATTTAAGTATAATTATGTAATACACTAAAATTTTAATTGATTTATTAGTCGAAACCGTTTAACTCTTCTCTGGGAAAATGAGCTAGCATGGCAAAACTCATTTAAACAAAACTGCCGAACAGATTTGTGATATATTATCTCGTTTAAGCTTAAAGAATTTATTTTTTGTAAAAAATAATATAACAGGTGGGAATGGTCTTAAATATAATTATTTTTCATTTGGAGACTGGGGGTATGTAAACTGATATTATTATGCTCGAAACTGTGAGCTTGAGACTTTGAATTTCGAATGACAGTGTGATAAAACGTCTTCCCAGGAATAAGTGTTATTGCGTAACGTCTCCTTTGTAATATCTTCCGAGTATCATTTTGAGATTAGCTTCAATTTATATTGTTGGTCCGTCGCTTCTTGAGATACCACGACCTGGTCTCTCTTCTTCAAGACCTTGCTTAAGGCAACGGGTCCCTGTTTATGATATTTTAGTAAGTTTTGTTTTTTAAATACTGGAAGGGAGCAGATATCACAAAGCCGTTACATATAAATGTTGGCAATTTGTTGCATTACGTAGCGTTTTTTTTTCAAACATGTGTTTTTTTATCATTCTTGCTAGTTTGTGACTTAAGTCGATAATTAGCCACAATTATAAAAATTAATGCATTGAAAAAATTAGGCAACATAGTCGAAAGAATTTCCAGCATTTCTGTGTGACGGATTTACGATATCTGCGCCCTATCAGGATTTTAAAAAATTTAACTCGCCAAAACAGCATAAATCCTGCGGTATTAAGGGTCACCAACACCTTCCATATTGGATAACATTTTCTTTTTTTTTTCTTTTATTAATTAGGAGATATGTGTGGCATATATGATTATAGAGAAAATTCTGTTCTCCATGCGCTAAAGTACATGCGTAAAAATCGAACTGTTACCTTGTAATATGGCCGCAATTAGTCAACTAAAGTATGAAGATGATGTAATTTCCCTGACATATTGCGGTCAAATTATAAATAACAAGTACTATTTTTAATAGGACCGCGTTCGTCGAGGGGTCAGACCTCTCGCCTCCTACCTAGACGGTCCTGGCTGATCTCTGGCGGGTTCGGTCCCGACTTTCTCGCATGTGGGAACCGTGGCGGACGTTGTCATTGGCCGGCGAGTTTTTTCTCTTATTCCGACGCTGCTCCACATTCATCTCACCCTTACCTCAGCCATTCTTCAGGTCGGACATGCGAGAGGTATGTTTCGCTAGTCGAGCAGCCGACCCACCTTCATCCCGGCCTTCTCTCATACACAGTGTGAACGTGCTCGAAGGCGGGAACACGCAGTGGATTTGCATTTTCAGTATTGTGTTTAAGCCTGATCTGCAGCGAGTAATAAACAGAATTTCAGCTATTATCTCAAATTGCGTATTTATCATCTCAGAATTAAAAAAAAAAAAAAAAGTGACAAATCTAATTATCCAATGATTAGGATGATGCCAAGCCTCGGTGCTATTTCGTAAAATATGACGTAAATAAATGTATATCGTAGATCGTAGTTTTTAGTTGTTAGTTATGATGGAAAGTCAATAAAATATACTTAATTGCCGTTTTTCTTGCTCCCCCCCCCCCCTTTTTTCCCTGTTCACATTTTACAACTAAAATAAATAATGATATGTTATTCTGGTGAGTAATGTATATATGTTTATTTCTCGCTTGTCGTACTTGCTTTTTTTCTGACCGTCTGCCGTGAATGTTTACAAAATAAGTTTTCTTCTCAATAATTAAGTTACATTATAAAATGAAAAACTTGCATTACTTTATTTTAGGTACTTACGTAAGCATCATTCTGACACGTACACCACCTCAATATCTCTATTGGTTATGGTAAGTATCATCGGCTGACAGAAAACAAATGTTATGCTATTTCACCCCTTTTAAGGTGCCGAAATTCGAAAAATCTTAATTTCACATCTTAAATATTTGTACAAATATCCAAGTGAAGTGAAAATCACGACGATACCCCTTTCAGTCGAAGCAAAATCGACTATTCATTAAAAATCACGTATCACTCATGTACAGTACTGAGTAATCTAATTTTAAAATAATTTAAACCTTTTTACGGTTATTTACGTTATCATCATCCTGAAGCAAAAATAAACTGAATATATTGATGGGTTCTATATATATCGAAGATGTATCTAAAACACATTCCAAGTCGTTTCACCTCCTAAAAGACAGAATTTTGAAATTTCCTTGTATGATATTTTAGACTACTTAACTGGTGTCTCTTGGACGTGAAAAACACGGCAATAGCCCATTGGGTTCAAGACATATCAACGATTAATTAAAAACACATTTCATCACTTTTCACCCCTTTTCACCTCCTTAGCTGGGGAATTCTGAAAATTCCTGAAATTACCTCGCTCTGTAAAAATCAATGGGATCGATATACATAGATTGTGAATCGAAAACGCATTTTACCCTTTTTTACCTCTTTCGGGCCTGATTCGGAAAATATACTTTAATGATATTTGGGATATTTACAAAAGCATCAATCTAAATTAAGATCACTTCGATATCTCGATTGGTTCGATAGATTTGAAGGAATAATAAAAAATGCATTTCAGGTATTTTCGCGCCCTTAAAGAATTTCGAAACGTCTTGGAGTCCTGCCATAGACATTTGCATACATAATCAATTAAGTAAAAATCACGTCGATAGTCAATTGTGTTTCAGTGATATAGACTATTCATAAAACACATTTTGCCCCTTTTTACTGCTTGGGGGTCGAATTTAAAAAAAATCCTATAACTTCTTCTTGGGTATTTACGTAAGCAACATTTTGACGTGAATACCAACACTCTATCCCGAAGGATTAGAAATATATCGATATATAATCGGAAACATATTTAAGGTCTTTTCACCCCCTTAAATATTGAATTCCGAAAAATCATTACATTGGCTAATAAGTCTTATTATGTGTCCTATTAAAGTAAAAATTACAGTGATAAGCCGTTGGGTTCTAGCTCTATCGACGTTTCTTCGGAAATACGTTTCACCCGTTTTCACTCCCTTAGAGGGGAACCCACACAAAACATTTCACGATTCTTGGTCCAGTGGTTTGGGCTGCAGTTTGAAGTTTGATATGTCAATCAGTTAGTGTTCTCTTTCATATATATATATATATATATATATATATATATATATATATATATATATATATATATATATATATATACATACACCTATATATTTGTATATATAGTGTGTGTGTTTGTGTGTATGCCTGTGGAAACCATCAAATGTAACAAATGTGTAGGTTTTCAATCATTAAATTTAAATCTAACCTCTTTGTTTTACAGTTGAAAGTAATTTTTCAGAATTCAGCGTGAAGAGAATGGTATGTAAATGTAGAAGGGCAACAAGGATAGGTTTTTGCATGTTATGTTAGACGGGGTTCAACCATCTCTTTAGAACGGAAACTATTTTATACGTTGAGAAGATGAGAATATTGCTACAGAAATAAAAAAAAAATTGTATAGGTGTTGTCGAGTGTTTTTTATAAGTGAAAATATGTATTCGCATTTTTTTAGGGCACTAAATAAAAAACTTAACACAACCTATAGTAATGTGGGCAGCAGAGAGATGAACAAAGGTGTCGATTGTGGCAGTTACGCAAGTACTGATTCATATCGAATATAATTGAACACGGGATTCCCTGGCATGTTATTCCACTGTGAATCATTTCACTTACGTAAGTACATTGGTAATTGTATTGCATGAGAATGTGCCAATTTTGACTTTGACGCATCGTTATGAGAAAAATATGCGAGATTAAACTGTTTCGTAAAAGGATACTGCACTCACAAGTATCGTCTACAAAACTAACACTATATCATGTAAATATTGAATTATTTTATCGCATTAGGTTGTCCTTAAGACTGTAGTTAGGCAGGTTTACATGTTATGTGCATGCGTATCATTTTTGGGGTTTTTTGTCAATTACCGTGTTATATCTCAAAGCCTGCAAGCAATTTTTCGGTTTTGAGAATGACACAGTAATTCGTAATAAATCTAAAATAATATGCTTTTCTTGAAAATGTAAATATATATATATATATATATATATATATATATATATATATATATATATATATATATATATATATTCCAGTTTAAAAACCAGGAAAGGTTTTCGAAACCTTATTCGGAAGTAATTTCTTTGTAAAAATACAAAGACTGTTATTGTAAGAAAATAATAATTTGTATGTTTGTAACTTTACGAGATGTACTTCTTTTGTACTTGCAATGGGAAGTAATGATATTTTACTACATGTTTTCTTTTTATCATGAAAATTTACTAGGCTAATAATTTTGACGATAACAGGTAAACAAGTATTTTTACATGCAATTATTTAAGTAAAAAAATTAGCGTACGCACAGAAAATCCAACATACATTCTTCATACTGTTGACTGACACTTTAACACTGGATATACTCAATTTGCATTCTAGTTAGTCATTTGTATTTTTACATATTCAATTATTCTACTTTATTTTGTGCTGCGTCATTTTATATATTCATTTTATTCCTTCAAAATCTATGCCAAAGGCCATACATTGTTTTTTAGCTATATCCTTTCCTGAAAATCCGGAATTTTCGTCGACTAGAAAGTTTTACTACGTATTCATTTACAAACAAAATCATTGTAACTTTACAGAAAAATAATTTTCCAAACCTTTGTAAAAGTGCAAAAAAATTCCTTGTAAATTTTGCAAAAAAAAAATCGAGTGTAGAAAATGCGACATCAGTAGGGTAGTTTTGTAATGTTATTAATATTCCATAAAATTATACGTATTTTTTTCGTGCTCGTTTCTTATATATTCATAATACTTTGCGTGCAGATTTTTTTTTTTTGTGGTTTCAGTTATTACTTATTACGACTATTTAATTTTTTTTGAACATTCGTCCTTTTTTTTTCTTCCAACTACAGCTTACGCTGCTATCAATCAACGTTAGCCGTGAGTTTACGGCGAAGTTGCTCTCGGGACTTGTTGACGATTGCAATCTTCACTCTAGCTACTGTTTGTACGCAACAGGCTGAAATGTTGCAGTAATGAAGTTAACCTAATGTATTATCGAAAACGTATTTTGTTATTTGATACTACTGACTCCCACCAAGTAGTGTGGAGGACCCGGGTTCGATTCTTAGCTCTGCCATCCTGATAACGGGTTTACATGGTTCTCGGAATTACTCCAGGTGAACGCAGGAATGATTCCTGGCCATGTTCGATTCATCCTTTGTTTCCTGTTTGTTTCATGTATTGTTTCCGTCTCTAATAATAAACATTACATGATTTATGAACGATTCCTACAATGGGTTCGTGTTAAAAATTTAACAGTTTTTTGGACATACGCCACTGCGAGTGAATGATGCGTGTTGCAGAAAATATCCTAAGTAAAAATATAGGCAAATAAAGAAATGCCAAATTTAGTTGTCAACAAATAAAATATACAGACAATTTCGGAAAGGAATACAGGGTGTCCAGAACCAACGCATAACAACCACACTACGCGAATCTCGGCCGAAATTGTAAGTGGCAAAATGTTGTACGATAAAATTTTATGCGCACGATGTGGCAACACTGCACGGAGAAAGTCCCGTCTTGCGCTCCACGCCCAGGTGCATGTTACATCGAGTAAAGTTTAAATCATGTTTGGACTGCTCGGGATTTCAACCTGCATAGTAACATTCAGGTCGGAATAGTAGTCTAGTTGTAACATATCTGTGGAGCACAACAAGAGGGAACTAACTACAGTGCTATGTTGCCACACTGAATGCCATCGTACAACATTTTACCATAAACATGTTCGTCTCCAATGTATGGCATTGCTATCGACGTGACGTAAACTCCAATAAAAATAATGAAAATCTACCGCATGTGAATAGGATGTTGTAAAAAAGCGTGACAATATTTCGGAGTAACAATCCTCGCATCTAGAGAAACAAATGTTATATGAACATGGGACAGAAGACACACTGTACTGTATTACAGGTATCAATACTGACAGTGCATAGCGCGGGCTTCATATTGCTGTGGAATGCTACATTGGGCAATACCCGTACCACACAATTAAATACGACTTGCCTGGTATGTAGTTTACCAATAATTGTTGCAATGGCATTCCACAGTAGCACTATCTACCCAGCATACTATTATGTCCATCGTATGCTGTGAATTGTAGTGTGGTAATGGTGAATTTTCGGACCTATATTCACATAATTGGTTTTGTTTCTTTAAATGCGACTGTTCCCACAAATTACTGACACACTACGTTTTGCAACATCCTGTAATAGAATGCATTTGCCTTCCATGTGCAACTGACATTACATAATGCAGACAGTAAGTGCCCAAGGAACGGTTGGAATTTACTGAAGGTATGCCCTATGCTGCAGTGCGTCTATAGCAATGTACATTCGTCGCTGGATGCAGAGAGGGTTGCTGACGAAGACCAGTGAAGGGGGGACCATGGTGCAACATACTGGGCGTGGAGGTGTCAAGCTGGTGGCCTACATACAGGGGCGTGGTAGTATATAAGAGCAGTGTCGTGGTGTCTGAGATACTGTACTGTTCTGACTACAGCCTCCACAGTCATGGCTATCCAGGTATGTCTGATTCTGTGCTCTGGGTACAGAACGCTTCTGTTCCTACTACTTGTGCGCGGTCAGACTAGAGGCCCGTGGTCAAGGTTCTGCTTATGTGCTGCCATTAGCGTTACGTTTTATTGTGTTTGGGTTCACAACTCTGACGCTGTCAAGTCCACGCTTTACTGAATGTTATTTTAACGGAGGTATGAGGATTGTAATAGGTCCCTAGATACAGTTTTGTTCGATTTGGAGGAGGGAGGTACATATTGCTAGTAGAAAACTGAATCGAATAAATTAACAACAAATATGTAAAAACATGTTAATTTACGTAGTGAAAGTGGAAACAAAAAATGTCTAGTCCTTGAAACGGCGTGACTTAGGTCACTTCTACAACAAATTTTATTTTCTCTATCTGTGAAAAAAAAATGGCATGTGGACATGCTTTAATTGGAATCACAGACAAGTAGACTAATATGTATTTATTCAGGACTGCCGTGGGTCGGAAAAAAGTTTTAATGTTCTGTGATTTTACACAATTGATCTAGGGATATTATATATACAGTATAATGTTTTGTTATGTTCCAAATTACTTATGTGTAGACACCTGCGCTTTCGCGTTACGTTCTAACTTCAGACTATACTGCGCGGTACTTCGACGTCTTAATTTACCACACAATGTCGTGGCTTGTAGCGGTGAACGCTTTAGGCCAATAATTGATTTTCCTTTGGGGTTGATTGACCAATTGTATGTGAATCAAATTCGTAAATGACATCGCATGAACACCGGTTGCCAATGACATCACAGATTATGTTCAAGCCTATATAGGTTAATGAAGTCTATAGTCCGTTACTGGATATTGCATGTCTGCACATGTGCGATGTAGTTATAATAAGCAACGAGGTTAGCATGGGCAGGACAACATTTCACCTGCGTAAGTTCAGAATGTAATTCGTAGAGAAATGTCGCGGGTTCAACAACCAGCAGGCTGTACTCCACAGTACTGTATACACTATGTCCTCGGATAGTTGTACGTTGTCTGTTGCTCCAGTGAATGACTAGTTGTCCATCAGACGAGATGTTCGGTTAGGGTTTTCGTGCGGGTTTCCTATTCGTTCAGATCCCTCATAAATGTGTTACATAGCCGGTGATCCAATCTCGAAAATAATTCATATCTATACGAATTTGAACTCTCTTAACTTCTCTTCAAATGAATTGGCGAAATTTTCGAGGGTCTAGTTATCCGAGTAGAGTTTTCGAGCGCCCTGTTTGTAACGACACACTGAATCGCTTGCAAACCGATCAGGTGACTGAGAAAACTTATCTAACCTCAAAAAGTGACTTAATATTACCACATCATAATTTCCAAGTCACTCCGTTGCACGAAAAACGTTAGGACTAATTTTTAACCCGCGATGCTTTATTTGTTTATATTTTACGATACGTAAGTTCGATGTTTATTCATAATTTATTAATGGCCTTTTGTGTATTAATACTAAACCACTGAAGTGTATGTTGCTTAGATTTTTGCAGTCAGTCAGGCTTTGTGACTAGTACTAAAATCTCCAATTTGAACCCATTTCACTGTTACTTCATTTAATTCGTTCATCGGTCTCATATTCGCGAAAGTGATGCTCGCTTGTTACTACTGGGAGTTTTGTGACTTTATAATTGTCGTATGTTGAAGTTTACGTTGGTCGTAATAATATCGATTAGACCATCGCTTACCACTCTTGTCATTTGGTTTACACGTTTTATTTCAAGAAACAATTTTATGACTGACATGTATCGTTTCCAATCGTACCATCTGTAAATTACTACGAATAATTCAGTTTAGTGTGTAGTTTTTGATGCTCATCGATTTTTATCCTCGTGAGTACCATGCTGGAAATTTAATGACTTAGTTTTTTTGGCATGCTATCTACTGTATCCATGACCTGTAACAGATTGACGGCATTATAAATTGTATTATTCACTTCCGTTATTACTTTTATTATTTTTTCTATTAGATATTTTTTTTATTTTGTTCAGCAATACTTTTCAGCAAGATATTTATTTTATTTGTAGTGATAACGGGTTTAACTATTAGTGTTTAGAGCTGCGATGTGTTGAAGAATCGATAACGTAACATCGTACATGACTAGCGTTAGCTGTAATCGTGTCCATGTTCGTTGAAATGTTGCACAGTTCTCGCTAATCAGAACCCAATCCATCTAGTAACTTCAGGAATGAGTCACCCGAGTCGTAGAAGACTTTTTGTGTCGTATAGGGAGGGTACCCGAAGACAAGGTTATCGTACCTCAGAATACAGACTTACGGGTTGACATACAATGAGGCCGGAATGACAAGGGCGGGGGAAACTGAAAATTACAGTAAAACACACTGACCAGTGACATGATCCGGCACAATATCCATGAGCGAAAATCCGGACCCCACACCTTCGGGAATCGAACCCGGATCGCTTTGTTGGGAGGCAAGCTGGCCACTGCGGAAACTGCTATTCCTCCGTTGAATATTAATACGTGTTTAATTTATTATCGGTAGCTAGTAATATAAGTTTGCACCCAGCACGTTCTATCTGCAAGAAGCAACAAGTGCAGTACACGCCAAAAAAATATTGTCCAGTAAGTTCATCTAATGATTCAGAACCGTGTAGGTTTAAGGTTGCAGAGTTGGAGCAGAGAGGCGTGCGTTCGGTGCAACTTTCTGTCATGCGACCCAAATCACGTGACATTTAATGTCTGCATACATTCGTGGCCCCCGTCCACAGTAGGCGGGGAAACGCCTTTGGCGTCACGCCTTACCGATCAAGGCCATTGGGCTCCATACGCTGAGAGAAATGTTTGGTTCAGTGAACTACACTTACGTTTGTAGAAGGTCAAATAAGTAAAAGGTTCAGTCTGCCTTATTTTATAAATTTAACGAAATAACTGAGTCAACGAAAATACACATTTATTTAGATAAATAAAACTAGTTTTGCCTCGTTTTTAATTATGTTTAACAACCGACACTGTGATCAAAACCAACTGTTGTATCAAGTACAGTTAACTTGTGGAATTGTTGTCCTTCACTTTACAACGCAAGGCTTTTTGTTCCGATGCCACGTTGTGAACATAGAGCGAAGTGTGGCAATGCGATTTGATATTCATATCCTTACATTCGTTTGCCATGTAAAAATGTTCAGGATTGACTTATTACTCTGTATCGCGTGAAGTCTTGGTCTTCAACATTGCCACATTATGTTGTAGTATCTATAGCATTGAATATTTGTAGGTATAGAAGTCGTCAAGCAAGGTTAAATTTCCTCGGCGGTATGCATAAGATTTCTTTGACTTGCCGCGGAGATCGCCTCTGTCGTTGTATAGGCCTATCGACAAGGAGCACTCTAGCGGTCAGTCAGAGAACTATCTAAGTCACAAGTAGGCGAAGATGAAAGTCGTTGTAGGCGGTTCGGAATAAAGTGAGCAATCAAAGAAAGCCTATCTAAACTTATATTTTCAGCTAATTTGTATCGTTTCGCGCGTAACAGCTAACGGTGGGAGATGTATAACTTTCTGGACACGTTACTTGATGTTTGTGCGTGTAAGATGATACATTGTGAAGTCAGTACGAATCTATACAGTTTGATTTAATAAGTTTATTACTTATATAAAGTACAATTATTTAGATTTCGGTTGCTTTTGTTTTAATATGTTTGTATTAAAATAGGAAAATACATGGAACTATATTGTGTATTTTTGCTGCCAACGAATCAAGCAGTAATACAACTAGAGTTAATGTTGAATTATATGCAGTAACGGATAGTGATATTTTTCAAAGGTTAAATTTTTAGTGCTCACTTTATCCCGAATGACCTATACCAATAATTCATGAACTAGGTTAGGGTAGGATTTCTCAGTATCGTCACGTTACTATGTTTAGTCGAACACCAGGATCTAGATGAACTCCTGTAATGGTGTTCAGGGTTGTTAAGATGACGAGAATAAATAAACATGTAGTTTGATGCTCGTTACTGTACATGCAACATCCACAGTACATTCTTTACATGTAATTTTATTCATATTGAATATAATATTCGTTTCGTGCTTGTTTCTTCAATATTTTGAGCACAGTTCATTCAGATTCACTTCGTTGTGTTATTGGTTGTGAGTAGGCCTATTGTTGATAGTGTTTTTTTCGCATCAAATAGCGTCTTTTGTCTGCTAACCGCCGCTTACCTTTATTGAGAGCAGCCATTCTGTGTAGCGCAGTCGGTTTGGCGCCGATCTGCGGTGCTAGAGGTGCTGAGTTCGAATCCCGGCACGTGCATGGATGTTATGTTGTCCCTTTAACTTACTTCACCCTCATTGCCTCTTAAGAAAGGGCCGTAAAATCTTCTCACCTCACTTATAGAGGCAGAGTAAGTGAGAAGCTGATCGAGAGACTGTCATGTGAACGTTTGGTCACCGGTGAACTTCACATAGTTTCATTTTGAACACCTTAAGAGCCCCTGTCACTTATTATTTGTGAATTTTTGTTAATTCCTCCCTGCTTAACAATTTGGCAAAGTTTATCTGAAAATATTTTAATTGAGATGTATTTAATTACGTGACTTTACATTACATGCATTGTATTCGAAAAATTAAACCGTAACTATGAAATAATTAAGCTAATTTAAATTTTAATATAAAAATCTTCTCTTACCAAATAATTAACACTACATAACTCTCAGTACCGATTTCATCCAATATTACACACCTAATAGTAACATGTTATGTTTCTGTAAAGAAACATCGCCGGTTATTCATCATATTCTTCATTTATTAAACGGAAATGAATATTAATATCAAATAAGGTGACACAGCCTCTTAAGCTGAAATTTGGTCTTGCCTACCCTTCTCTTGTGAACTTTTGAAAATGTGTAAAGAGCGCAGTTGAGTTACGATTGCAACTATACGTAGATGGCTAACCTACGAGGGTGCAGCTCTCTTGCGTCGAGTAATAGAAGTAGGGACGATAAGGCATTACCTAGCGGCGAGGCTGCCAATATGCTAAGACTAAATTCTTTAACTTCGCGACTTCTAGATCTGAACATATCCAGTGTCCTTTCATGCACGCGTGCGAATTGACATCGTATTACAACGAACGATGAACTTCGTTGTTAGGTACGTGTTATTTATAGAGAAATACCAACTGTAAAATATGTCTGTGGAACGTAGGGGCTGCATTTATTTTTCTGAGAGCGCTGAGGAGATTGTCCATTAAATATATTTTTAAGAATTATATTTGTATGTTAGTCGTCTCAGATATGGAACAAACAGGAACGCTCTTCATCGGAAGTTATCAGTAGAAGTAATGGCGTCTGCTATACCTTAAATGTAAGATGTTAGAGGGTTTTACGGCTCTTTAACGTCGAGGTCTTAAGAGTCTATCAGCGTGCAGCGAGATTAATGGCCACAAGTCCACGCCTGATCCTTGATTGGTATCCAGATCCTCTCGAACCATATACCGACGCCTAACCGACTATGCTACTGAGGTTGGCGCTATACCTTAGATAGTAATAGTTCTGCCATAAAAATGGATATACTTAAGGGTTTGATGTGTCAATTGATGCTTAATTAGAAGAACAAGAAGTATAATTGTGATATTCGGTATATTAGCCTAAAATAGTCGAGTTAAAACTTTTTCGCTGTTTTCATCACATAGCACTGCTATATTGTGTGGTCTTGAACTGCTGTGACTGCCTCACTTTCTGCACATTTGTGCTCTCAGATAAACGCGTAGGCTTCATCCCTGATGCAAAAATGCCAGCTCGACACTTATTGATCAGCAACTTAAGAAAATCTATCGTCAGTGACATCACTTACTCTCTGTTAAATAAAAGATGTGGACTTATTCGCACAACCATGGCTTTTGTGTATTGACTTCCATCTCTTCTGCACCATGGTTTCGACACATTTAAATTCTTGTGCATTAAAAATGATTGGTAGTTAATTGTCTTTGTGATGTGGGCAAATAAATATCCAAAACTGTATCTAACCTCACTGACTTTGTCGATACAGTTGATCGTCCTGTCCGCCCTCGTGGCCGCCGCCAGCGCCGGCATTGTGGGAGCCCCCGCCGTGGTGGCCCCTGGAGCCCCTCTGGGCCGAGCCTACGGCGCCCCTCTGGGCTATGCTGGTGCCTACGGCGCCCCTCTGGGATATGCTGGTGCCTACGCCGCCCCCGCCGTCGCTAAGGTCGCTGCCGCCGCCATCGACACCGACTACGACCCCAACCCAGCCTACAACTACGCCTACGACATCCAGGACGCTTTGACCGGCGACTCCAAGAACCAGCAGGAGAGCCGTCAAGGAGACGTCGTCCAGGGCAGCTACAGCCTCACCGAGCCTGATGGCACCCGCCGTACCGTCGAGTACACCGCCGACCCCATCAACGGCTTCAACGCCGTCGTCCACAAGGAGCCCCTGGCCGCCGTCGCCAAGGTCGCCGCCCCCGCCATCGCCGCCCCTCTGGCCTACCACGCACCTGCCGCCTACGCCGCCCCCGCTCTGGGCTACGGCGCCGGTCTGGGCTATGCCGGTCTCGGCTACTCTGGCCTCGGCTACAAGAAGGCCATCCTTGGTTAATTCGTCTTCAAACCCATCGCATTTCATTTGGAAGTTTTGACTGAAACTTCTATGCAACTGTATTTATGTCTATTGTTTACGATGTCATCTCCTCTCTCATCACTTTAAACTACTTTTCCAGTGCCATTGCTCATGTTGTTGAGTTCATTTCTTAAGTAATAAACATTACAAACAGTATTTTGTATTTTATTTAAATTGCATGTGGAAAATTAGTATATTTCGTATATCTTGGATACTTTGCAACCACAAAAGTATACAGTGCTAACACCATAATTCTGTTAAAATTGTGGTTGTTTTTGTATTGTTTATACATATTCTGTATAAGTAACAATCTAATTTGTAGAAGGATGAATTATATTTGCTCTTTCTGGGGCTTATATTGTTGTAGGAACAGTAGAGAGAGTACTGGCAACCAAACTGTTGTTAATGTCATTTCAAACACATTGATGGCATACCGTTGGCGCAACTGCTGGGACACTTGCCACCCACTGATTCCATCCGATTCCAAGTATCTGCTTGGTCGACCCAGATTTTCTCATTTGGGAATAGTGCCGTTCGATTCCGCTTGTATGTTTTTCTTTTTTTTTTTTTTCGGTGATCTTCGGATTCCCCGGGCTCCTTCATTCCAGTACTGATCCTTATTCCGTAATCGTCCACTCACCTGAGCTGTTAGGGAGGCATGTTTGACAATTAGACAATTTTATTGTATTTTCAGTTATTGAGTCATAAATTTTATTCAAATTGTATTCTAAAATTTTTCACTTCGACAAAGTATAGAATACATTCTTAGTAAACTGCTTGACGTAAGTTAATTTTTCATTCAGAATCTTTGCAATAGAAGTATTTATTAACTTTCAGAATTTTGTTGCAATGATTCTACACGACAAATTTATGAAATATCTCATTATTATTTATGTCGAGCAGTTTTTCGGAGAGAAAATTTCGAGAATACAATTAGAATAAATGTTATGGCTCAAAAACTGAAAATGTAAAAGAATTGTCTTACACTCCCCTTAAGCGCTGACAGAATCTCTTCTTTCTTTCCACTCTTTCACCTAGTCGTATAGTGGCCGAGCTGTTGAACAGTGTATATATATATATATATATATATATATTCACAGCGTGTATTCGGCCTGCACGTTCGCCGGGCCTGAATACAATCTTACACATCGCCAGCAACCAGCAACGAGTCTGCATCTGCAACCAGCGCGTCAATTGTTGTTTCAAGGTGTTGTCAACGTCACACTGATCATGGAGAGATTTGCGTCGCAGTCGAGGGCTGTGACATCCACTACTCGTTTGTCTGTCGACCGTCACATCGACGTTACATTATTTTATCCTGCTTTCTGCGAAAGCAATCTTTTTATTAAGCTTCTCCGTATCTGCTTTATTATATTCTTGTTAAGAAATGGAAGCCTTTCCACTGTCTTGAATTTCAGCAATGTTACAAACAACATTTTACCTATTTTAAACTCTCCTGCATGTCACGAGTGAAAAGGCCCATTTTCACAAACCTCTCCTAAGTATTTAACGTTTGTTAAAGAGGATTAACTGTAGATTTAACGTGTTAAATGTTCTTTTAATCCTCTTTAACAAATGTTAATTGCTTATCAGAGGTTGGTGTAACCGGGCCAAAATCTCCAACGACTTTATTTTTAGCTAACATTCACTAAGTTTTTTTTGTGTCTTCGAAATCTAATGTTAACGATGTTATAAAAATACCAGAGAGGTTTAAATTAACGTAATCTATTGCGGTATATAATACAAACTAAAAGAAAAAAAACGAACGACAAACTGCAACATACTAGTTATTAATGTAATTTTACATTGTCAATGTACAGGGTGGGCACGAAGTCCCATTAACCCCCCATCCTACAGACATGTTAAATGGTCAACGTGTTGGACCAATACATTCGCACCTGTTATGCCTTTAATCGTCCACAATATCGGTTTCCATCCCGCCATTATCCGAACTCAAAATAATTCAGCACCACGTTCTGTGCGACAATTTTTCTCAGCATCGCTGGAGTAACCCTTTGAAATGCCTGGACCACATCGTCCTTCAAGTTAACATTTAGATACCGATGCTCAGCAACAATGTCCTTGATAAGCCCTCAGAGTGAATTGTCACATGTTGTGATGTCTGAGCTGCGCGGTGGCCAGACAAGTGGAGCTGGTAATGCAGGTGATCCACGGCTGGTCCAGTATTCTGGAAACACCTCATTAAGATATTCACGCACTGCAATGGCATAATGAGGAGGCCCACCGTCTTGAGGAAACCAGCGATCCTCTCTGATACCTTTGTCATCCAAAAGGGGTATGAACCTGGTTCTTAACATGTGAAAGTAATGATGTTGGTTGACGGTGCCACCAAAGAAATATGGACCGTACATATGTTTGTGTATCCAAGTGAGTGAGATATTTAGGTCAGCGTTCAACATCGAGGTCTTCAGGGCTGGTGAGGGGTGACATGAGGTGAGTATGGAGCAGCGCCGGAATGAAAGGGCGGGGGAAACGGGAGATCCCCGGGAAAACCCGCCGACCAGCGGCATCGTCCAGCACGATTACCACATGAGAAAATCCGGGAATCAAACCCGGATCGCCTTGGTGGGAGGCGAGAGGTCTGACCTCTCGGCCTCCGCGGCCCCTTGCATATCCAAGGCAGCCCATATAAATACGTGGAGAGGGTTATTCTCCGCCTCTTCATAAAAATATAGGTTCTCCTTTATTCAAAAGACGACGTTCTGTGAACTGGAACTCAAGTATGTGGCACAATCGTCGAACTTATTTATAATTTATTTACTATTCGTGTACTGATTTTGCTCCTGCCTGTGTTGTATCGTCTCTGTGCGATCCATTGTCATATATTTTGTAATAATTTTTGTTTTTGCTCGTTTGCACAGAAACAAAATATTTTGTTAGTGTTGACCCTGTCAGATAATTTTTGTGATTACCTCAAAATATTTTACTATCACCACTAAAACATTGTGGTCACCAAAAATAATTTTGTGTTAGGCACAAAATAATTTGGTAGGGAACATTTAGTACAATATTTTCTTTGAGTGTGTAGTTATTTATTTTAGATTTCACTTAGTGTGTCGTATCATGCGCGGGAAGTAAATAAACAATGTTGATCTGAATTGTTCAATAACTTCTGTTAACTTCCATACAGTTGTCAAAACTAACATAAAATTCAATCCTAAGTTGGTACGATATCCGTTTCCACGTCTACTTTGGATACAGTTTAAATCGACATAAGTTCTCTGGCTGATATTTGTAAGTATTAATTTTGTTTGACCTGAAATATTAATTACTATAATAAAAAAAAGGATAGAAACCTTCCATTTTGTTACACATACGAATAAAAGATTTGAGAATTTCTCTAGTCCTGATACATCCAACTAAAATCCTATCTACGGAAAAAATATATTTGTTAACATTAATTGGTACATGTGAATAGAAAACCCGTGGTTCAAAAATTTAACGTGGAGTGTTTCTGATATACATTCAGTAGGATCCTTGCTATTGTTAATCTGACTCAACCCGAAACTGTTGCATTTATTTTCTGTGAACATTTTTAATTTTGCCATGGAAATTTACTGATTGTTGTGAAATAATCGCGTCAGAGCTGTAGTTATTATTCAACTTCAGCGGTATTTTCATTCATATGTTTTTATTTTCTCATACTTCATATTTGTTTCTCCGGTCAGTCATTTTCTACAACAGGTCAACTTTTTGAAGTTCGACTAAAGATTCCTTTCTAATTTTCTGGATTTCACCAAAATAAACTATAACTTTGGCTAAAGAATATTATCTAATATTCGCAGGCGTTTTGCGAACATTGTCTGCAAATTCTTGATTCCTGGATCTCAGCCGCTACACGAGTAATGCGCTTACGTAACTTTCTCATCTTTGTTCCTTTATATGTCATAATTAGAGTATTTTAACACAAGTTGTGCTACAGTCATATGTGTAATGGGTTCCTCTGCAGCCGCCATTGGCATCACAAATTCCGATTGGTTGACTGCAATTTTTCCAGAAACCTCTAGATTTTTTTTTAATTCATGCGTCCGCTGCTGTTAGCAACCCCAAGGTAAGTGAACGGTCTTAGCACTTTCATCACCGATTTGAACCTGGAAAAGAATGAATTTTAACACGTTGTTGATTTGTTGTCATACGAGGCCTTGTCATTTCGTTCCAGCCTTAGTTCTGTCCAAATCGTTCCTACTGTCGAATATTTTCTGTTATTTTTCTGTAATTTTTTGACCTTGAGTACTGTCCAAATAGTCGAACAGTTCTGACTTATTGCCGGTCAACAAGTGTGTAGAGTATGATTTCCATAGCGGCAGTATTCACAAACTTTAGTTAATTTAAATTAGGGAGACATGTAATATTTTTACATTCTCTATTATCACACTATATTCTAATAGTAAATCAAGTACTTTGGATTATTATGTCTGATAAGTGTATGAAGCCTTTCTGTGTCTAATTGGTCCAAAGAAACTAGACCTGATTTTGTCACTAAGTTTCCAAACATCTTGCATATTCCTTCAAGAAAAGATGCTAAGTGGCTATAATTTGAGGCCCATTTGTTCGTTTGTTCGAGCTCGACGCGTCTCAGCACTGCACCCTAAATCGTAACTATTTAGAATGAAGATTAGCGACAAACGCCAGAAGGTAGATCCTTAGTAAAATATAGGACGAAAATGTAAGAACCATTATTCCCGGGAAATGCATTTATACCTCGGGCTGCTTATATATATATATATATATATATATATATATATATATATATATATATATATATATATATACACTTTTTTTTACGGGGTAGTTATCATAAAACCATCACATACATTTGTTCAGAATAGTTTTTACAGTGTAGTATAATTTATTCATCTAAAAATAAATACCTAGTTTTTTTAAGCGACGTACGAAAATTTTATTTAAATTGATAAATATAAATAATTTAATTTTTTTTGCCTTAAAAAAAATACGCTACTGAGAAAAGACAATTCCACCACAACTATGTGACGGTTTTACGAAAGCGGCTATCTTTTTATGATTAAAAAATAATATTAGCAAAAAAAAGTATAAATAGAAGCCCATGGTTGTTAAGGGCGCGTTTCACATAAGATTTTAACGTCTTTTTTTTTAATATATATTTGTACCAGATATTTATCTTCTTATTTTAGACTAAATTGTGACTAAATCTTCCTCTTAAGAAATGTTTGTATCTCTCATAGTTTTTGTGTAATAAGCCGTAAACCTGAAAATTGACAATTTACGGTTTTATGTACGCCACTAAAACCAACTGACATACCAAACTGAAAAAATTCACAGTGTATAACAATGTTGTAGGCTATGATTTGACACATATAAAAACTAAAAATAAAATATTTTTGTATTTAATTGAAAATGCTGAATTTTGAAATGAAATTTTAAAAATATCAACAGTTGTTTAAAAATAAAAAAAATTATGTGTCTAAACCGGCTTACTTTACAATCAATTAGTATTAACAATTAGTTTTTTGCGAAGCTGCTATCAGGACTTGTTGACGATAGAAATCTTTACTCTGTCTACTGTTTGACCGCAACAGGCTGAAATGTTGCAGTACTGCAACTAACCTCTTGTATTATCGAAAAACGTATTTTATTTCATTCTACTGACTCCCACCGAGTGATGTGGAGGACCCGAGTTAGATTATCGGGTGTGCCATCCTGATAACAATTCTCCGTGATTATCGGAATTACTCCAGGTGAACACAGGAATGATTTCTGGCCATGTTCGTTTCCTGTTTGTTCGATGTATTGGTTCCTTCTCTAATAATAATGATTGTGATATATTTGGACCATTCCTGCAATTGGTTCATATTACAAACCCTTACCTATTTTATACACACGTCATTGTGGACAAATGATGCCGTGTTACAGAAAAACACCACAGTAATAATATTGACAAAAACAGAAGTGCTATTGTTAGCTGTTGTACACAATCCCGAAATTGAATACAGGGCGTCCAGAAACAACCGCATTATAAGCACATCACGCAAATCTTGAGCTGAATTGGAGACGAAAATTTAAGATTGCGTGGCAGATAAATAAATGTTGAAAACATCATTTGATTTCTACGCTTTTTTCGAAGCCGATATGGATAAAATACTCAACGACAATTGTAGATAATGGCATTTTCCAACTTTATGAGTAAATATGTATCCAGAATTACTAATTCGTTACGCGTGATCTCTTGTGCCGCAGTTAAGATTGTGCCTCAGAAGTTCGTAACACTGGAAACAATTTTGTTCAAAACGTTGGCTAAATCTATTGTCTGGGATTCTTATTGTTTAATTTTCGCAAATTGGCTTCAAGAAATCGACAGTTATAGATTAATGCTTTTAACGTTGAATTATATACCACGCCCTATTAAGAGGGCGTGATACATAATTCAACGCTAAAAGCATAACGGATTAGTAATTCTGGATAAATATTTACTCGTAAAGTTGGCAAACACCGTTATCAAGGATTGTCATTGAGTATTTTATCCATATTGGCTTCGAAAAAAGCGTAGGAATCAATTGATGTTTTCATCGTTTATTTATCTACCACGCACTCTAAAGAGGCCATGTCAGGTGTTTCAGGCGCATGTATGTAACCCGCATTAACCCCAAATAAGCTAATTTTACGTTCTCTATAACAATAAGAGTATTACACATATCAACAATATCTTCACGTTTTATAAGAGAAAGAGTCGTTCTTATTTTCTCTGCGTTTGTCGAAGTCAAGTACAAAGAATGGTTGCTACAAATTTTACGAAACTTTTTTTAGGATCACGTTGCTAATGTAACCGTTTCTTATGCTTCAAATTTCAGAACGCATCTCTATTAATAACGGCTGTGTCTTTGATAAAGCCCGAAGATAACGTTGATATGTGTAATACTGTTTCTTGCTATAGCGAAGGTAAAATTAGCCTTGATATATAAGGTGTTAATGCGGGTTGCATACACGCGTCTGAAACACTGACACGGCCTCTTTAAGTGGCAAAATTTTGTCCGACATTTTAAGTGCACATTATGGCAACACTGCACGGAGCATGCGCTCCACTTCCAAATGATATTGCATGCATGTTACGTAGAGTAAACGTAGATTCACGTAGATACACGGGAATTTAACCTGTAAGATATCTGTGAAACGAAAGAGGGGACTAACTACAATGCTGTGTTGCCACATTTGCGCGGAAACTGTCATCGTACAACACTTTTCCACCAACATTTTCCTCGCCAGTTTAGCCCAGAATTCGTGTGGTATACTTACTATCCGGTCGTTTCTAAACATTCTGTATAGTCATATCCCGAAATCGCCACAGATACAAACAAAAAAAAATAGAACAATAACAACAAAAATTAATTCCGAAATGGAATATAGCCGCATGGAAAAAGCCGACACAAAAAAAACATTAAATAAACACGACGAATTAAGGTGTTTGAAAAATGGCTACAAAATGGACGAGGGCAACGATGTCAACTTACGTGATCAGAGGTACGAATGGCTGCGAACATGGCGACACAACAAAGTGAAGACATAGACGGATTTCTTCGACAACAGATCAGATGAACGTTTCGGGAACTGGCATAATATGTTGTCGTCTTCAGGCCCATGTTCAAGCTAAGTAACTCCGGCAGACTGACTGGCATTCGGAAGAACAGGTAGCGTCATTTCTCTGCCATGGAATTGTCTGTATGTTATGTTTCTCGACGACAACAGCCAATACAGCTTTCCTTTATTTGTTTTTATTTTTACTGTGGGTTTATTCTACAACATGGCAATGACGTGTGTATAAAAAGCGGTTTAGTTTACAATGGCGTATGTCCAGTCAATTTAGCTCTAAGATAACCTACACTAAATTATCAAACCATTAAGCACTGGTTTACGGATGAAACGTTTATTAAAAAAAACGGCAAACTATATTTAAAATCTAGAAAAAACTAACAAATAGTTTGCATGGCTTACGTCGTAACGAACTATCCATCGTCTTGACATAATGACATCGATGTCACAGAGACGTTAAGTTATAACTAACTACACGTAACATATTCTACATGTTAAATTATACGTATGGAAAAGTGTGTTCGGTATACGCAACTTTTGCCATATAGTGAAGGGGTCGCCTGAAGAAATCAACTGATCGACCGTTAACTTGCAACCTCACGTGACCTACTTTGCCAACTAAAGTTTGTGCATGAAACCTGTTTCCTGCATAATCGGGATATTGTTTGGTTGCTTGAATTTTTTTTTTCTCTCCGTGTTCTGTAACAGTTACCACACACTGTTAAAAACTTGTTCTCTCTTAAGAACGTTTTAATCGCTCGTCCGATACAGAGGGAAAGAAAGGGATCGTGGGTATACGAAATGGTGTGTGTCAGAGAGAGAGAGAGAGAGAGAGAGAGAGAGATAAAAAAAGAGGGAGCGAGAGAGCCAGCCGTCAGCATGAAGTCAAGTCTCTGGGAGATGTTATCAACTATGTTTGGCGGTGTGTCAATATTCGTTAGTTGTGATGACAAGAGAATGTGTCTTATTATTTCGTGTCTTGGATACCTATACAAACGTTCGGGATAAAGTGAGCACTCAAAAATGTTCTATTTCAGCCAATTCGGATCTTTCCGCGCGTAACGTCTAACGACGGGAAATGTCTAACCTCTCTGGAGTCACTATGAATCGATACAGTTTAATTAAAAAAATTATTATTATATAACATACAATTATGTCGGTTTCTGTTTATGTTTGTACGACATATTGATTATTTTGTATTCATAAATTGTAACTATTTTTTACTGCAATGCAATTTTTTTTTAGCTTTTTTATGTAAATGGTATTTCAGAGAGTAAATTTACGTACAACTGTTTTATGAGCTAAAAGAAAACTGACTTGCAGAAATTAACTCACACTGGAGAAAAGTGCCACAGGCTACATCAAGACATATGCAATAACTACTTTTTTTTTTGCATTTAAAAAAGGTTTGAAAAATTTACAATTTTTATTTTAGATTTTCTTTTTAAATATACAATAAATTCAGTGCTGTTTGTGTACATATCTTGACGTAACCTGTGACGTTATTTGTCAACGTGAATTATTTAATTTCAGAAAGTGTGGTTTTCCTTTGTCTCATAAAACGTTTTACACAAATGTGGACTTTGGCATGCCATTATGCAAAAAAATATGAAAGCAAAAAAATTTTTTTCACGATAGTCTCAGTGTATGTCTGTAAAACCAACTATATGAACAAGCCTTGTGTCGTACAAATGTAAATATTATTAGAACCATTAGAATTACCGGTGAACCGTCGCTTAAAGTTTATTGACTTTCCCTTGTAAACATTCATTACTTTCCCCTCATTAATTAACGTTGCCATTTTTTTAATTATTAATTTTTTTCTACGCCGATATTTTGGCTTTTCTTTATTGAATGTTTTCATTCGATGCTCCTAACAGTTATTAAAGACAAAAAGCTATATTATGATGTCGTATATCGCGTTGAGTATTCCTTTATTAAAGCAACCGTATGTGATATGTGTCACGTGTTTTAACACATTCCATTAGAAGTACCGTCGTCGTTTCGTTTGCGAAATACTTTACTATGACATTAGTTCGCAAAGACATGCCATATACAATCACAAAATAATATTTTTTCTTATCGCGGTGTATATATTTCACGTTAAACGGTAACCATCCAGTTTGATAATAATAGGTTAATATTTCACTTACAGTAGTGAATGATGCATTCCAAGTTCTGTATGATGAATATCCGGAGTAAAATAGTCTTATAAATTAACTAGCTGCCCCGTTGCGGCTTCGTCCGCGTGTACTATAGATGAGGTTACTATATTCTCTATCTCTCTCTCTCTCTCTCTCTCTCTCTATATATATATATATATATATATATATATATATATTGTTGCATGCCATGTACCTGGAGGCCAGTGGTCGGCGGCTGTTTCGTAACACCTTGAGGGCTGGCCGATGATTCAAAGCCCGGGTGGCTCATAGTGGGAATCCCGCCGAACCTACGTCATAGATACCTGTCCCAACTGCGTCTTAACCCTTCGAGGGCGGCCGACGTGACTTCAAGCACATCCGAAACATGATGAAATATCTATTTTTAGACCCCTGTAATGCGGGGAATAACCGACTGTCTGGGCTAGTATAAAAGCACAGAATCGGCACATTTGAGGGGAGTTCGCTATTGGAAGTGCTAGAGGAAGGTGCTACGCCTGTGGAGAGAGACTGGTGAAGACATCTTGGTGACGTC